>JBBMJY010000008.1:17460629-17537916 GCA_037833715.1 Toxotes lorentzi | reverse complement strand
CACATGCACACACAAACACGTGTGAAAGCTTCCTTCGGGCATCAAAGTGTAACATAAGCATTCTGTACTGTGTGTGTGTGTGTGTGTGTGTGTGTGTGTGTGTGTGTGTGTGTGTGTGTGTGTGTGTGTGTGACTAAGATGGATTCAGTTCAGCCATGCATAATTTAGATTTAGGGAAACAAAGGCCTGCTTATGTCATAACAGGGTAAGCTACACAATCTTGCAAGTTGAGCAGAAGAGAATGAAATCCAGCTTCCTGGTAAACAGGATGAGGGTGCATCCAGCATCTTTACCTCCTCTGAGTCTTTCAAGAAAGTCTCTTTTACCACATTTATACAGCATATCTGATAAACAGACAACAAGTGATACGAAGAAGTCATACATCACTTCACTGAAAAATATCTGTCTATAACTCAGAGAAGACTTTTGCTTGATTTATGACACAGCTGTTTGATGTTATTCACAGTTGACTTTATTGTCTCATCCCACTGTTCTAAGATTACTGACTGATATGAATCTTTTGTTTTCCTTTTTCTCCACGTATTATGTTTGTTTGCTTTGTTGTGACCCCAGTCTGATGCCTTTGTTGCCCGGGGAAAATGGGGCACTTTTTCATCCACACAATCCTCAGTCATGTCACTTTGTTGTGTTTTCTTCTTTCTCTTTGTTGTTTTCTTATTCCTCTGTTTTTTCACGCAATGTTTAACAGTTTCTGATACAATACAGACGAAGAGAAAACACTGACAAGTTGTAAATAATAAAAAAAAAGAAACAAACAAAAAAAACCAAAAACACCCGTCCTCAGGCTGAACTGCTGATCTCACCTGCTGAATCTCTCCTGCCCTCTGCTGGCCATGTGAGGAGCCTGCACTGGAGCTTTCAAACTGAGCACTTAAGCATTTTGTTGATGATCAGACCCAGACCATCATCAAATTAAATGAAAATTAAACGAAACAAAAATTAAACGAAACAAAAGCACCAAAAATTAAAATTATTATATCCCCTGAACTCTCTGCACAGCACTGCAGCAAAATCATGATGCCATGTTTTTGTTTTTATAGTAATTTTGCACATTTCATGATAAACTGTCAAATTAAATAAAAAATATGACGATGAAAGAACTGTCTGTCGCGTGAATACAAAGCAGCTCAGCCCTCACTGTGACATGCTTCATCTATGAATAGTAATTTGATGGGATTTGACCTTGAGCGGAGCTTCGTCGTCTGCTCTTTCTGTCAAGAATGAGTCAAACTTTTCAAAATACACCTTTAGATGTATTGATGTTTTTCAACAGTGTGTAACACAGAGAATCTGCTGCTACTGAATCACAAAAAGAACCACACACTCCGGAGATGGTCAACAACATGACCTCTGACCTCCACGGAAAGGTGTGAAAGTGAAAATGAATTTCCACAAAGACTTCATACTAAAGACTAAAGCTGTAAATGCCTTAAAACACTAAAGGTGTTTGTAGAGGTTCCTCGGGACTGTAGGCTAAGTTGGTGGATACATCAGTAAATGTTATTCTCCATTTCTGCTTATTTAAGATTTTAAATTCAAGACTTTTACTTGTGTTTGAGTCTTTTTAAGCGAACATTTCATCCACCGCTGTTCTCCGGCTGCAGCTGCACTGTGAGGACACTAGGGCCGCACGGACACCGAGCCCGCCGCTGCAGCCTGAGCCAGGGAGGTTATGAAGTTCAGGGGCCGACATCTAACTCACTACCCACCACCCGGTACCTGTGGGTCCCCACGCAACTCGGCAGCTATTAACACGGTTACAGGCTATAGTATTACATATGTATTTGTATTGTACAAACTACAAGCTGAGGCTGAAGTCCCCCATTATTTTGATTTCATACTGAAGGACAAGACATCGTGGCTTAAAGACATGAGTGGACTGTCACCAGAGGAAAGTGCTTTATTTCCCAATGGACCACGAAAGGTAGGAACTAAAGGAACTTACTGCACTAAAACAAATTAGTTCTTGTTAGTAATTAGTTTAACGCACACAGAGCCAAACCACTGCTGCACAGAATGTCTGTAAGTCATCACATTATTAATGAGTCAAATTAAAAGGAAACAAACAAATAAATAAATAAAAATAAAACTGTGATGGTCATTTACAGTAGAGTAATTAGAAGAGGCAGTGTGTAGTTCTGTCATGGAAAATTTATTTTGTCCTGTGTCTTACCTGCTGAAAACAGATTTGCTTTTCTCCTTCAGCTCTTTAACTGAGAAAAACCTCAACAAAAACACAGAAGAGCTAAAACTTTAACTAAAAGCATGTGTTTTCTTCATCTAAACTAAGAGGTCTATTCACGCATATGATGTTTAAACTGTGTCGAAAAAGTTTGGTTAATAGAGCTTATTGAGTGATTGCAGCAGTTGACAGCTATTCATTTGTGGTTTGCCAGGCTGCCAACTGAAAACTGGCGCTGTGGCCTAAAATATTTAGAAAGACGTGGAGATGACTGCACAGCTGTGATAGTGAACTCTGACTCACATGAGGGTGTTTTGACCTTAATGTGCTGGTTTGACACGCGTGCTGGTGATCCACAGTCTGAACACCGCTGTAGAGTGAGTGAGGCCTGCCACCAGGGGGCTGTCTGCAGTCTCAACAGCAGATCATTTACTGGAGCTGAGCATGTTAAATAAGACAGGGTTGTACACGCAGCTCTCAGACACAAATAACCACACGGACAGTGTCAAACTTCTGTCAACGAATGTTGAAAATCTTAGTGTGTAAAGAAGTAACTAATAACTATAGCTGTCAAATCAGTGTAGAGGAGTGAAGGTACTTTAATCTCTAAAACATTTAGTGGAGTACAAGTGTAAAATAGCAAACAACGTAAATACCAGTCAGGGTCTTAACTACACATAAGTGCAGTGATAGAGTAAATGTCCTTAATTTCTTTCCGCCTTCTTAAAGAACAGCAGGGATTGTTTTTCCTCTAACAGTGTGGCTTCTAATGTGGCTTTTACTCTTTAAAATGTACATCAGACTTGTAGAAAGTATTGGAACTTCTTTTCCAGCTCTTACTTCTAAGTTATCTGTCCTAAGGGATGTCCAGGAAGACTCCGTAAACCCTAACAGAACTGTGTGGTTGTGTGGTTTAAACTGGATGAAGTGATGCTGATAGTCTTTCTTTATCACTAAAATGATATGTTAAACTTGTTTCAGGGTAGAAAACGAAGTGTGAGTGTTTAAAGCCGTGTTTTAATTTCCTGACAGATGAACTGTGTTTATGTTGAGAGCCAAATCTCCTAAACTGGTTCATTCCCTAGACAAGATTATTTAACAGCTTCAAATAAGTCAATCGTTGAGGTGTCACTCCATAATATTCAATTAATCATAACTGGATGTTTGTTGCAGGGCAGGTAGAGTCGAGTGGATTTATCAGAGCTGTTTCACTTTAAACTGCTGCACCAGAAAACGAGGATAGTAAGAACAATGAGACAAAACCAAAACAAGAAGCTGAAAGAGTTGGATGATAATTTCCTTTGTGTTTATCACTGCAAGAGATCCCTTTCATATTTACCGTGTGTTCCATTGTTACTATAAAAATATTTTTTATGGCCATGTTAAAGGGTCTAGATAAAGCTGGAGTGATGGCGGCGCTGAACTGTGGTTACCATGGCCACCACAGACTGAGGCCTTGCCACGCCATTGGCCACCACACGCAGCAATGTTAAGTCCATCTAATGCGGGTTTAACAAAAAGAATAGCCAGTGAATTACTAATGTGTTGGCTACTTGGTCCTCATTTAGCAGTCACTGTTGCCTGAGTGAGTTAATGAAATCCTCATGGCCTGACATAATGGCTGTGTGGTCTGTATGGCTACGTGCCTCACAGCAAAGAGCCGAGCGAGACACCGATTTCTGTGCCACACCAAAGGAAATACTAGTCTCAGTCTGCCTCTGTCCTGGAGGTGGATACACACCAGCCAAGGGAATTTTCACAACCTGGCACCCCAAACATTGTTAATCCTCCAATTTCAAAGAAGAGATATTTATGTGACTATGTTCCAGGACCGTATGTTGTAGCTTTGACGATGAAAGAAACAGAATGCTAAAGGATTAATCCAAGTAGGCTTGGCTCAAACTGTTATTTTTACTATCTAATAAACTGCTAAACATTTTTTGTGATTAATTGATTCATAGCTTTATCCATAAAATGTCAAAAATAGTGGAAAAAAAAAAAACATCCACAAATTTCTCACAGTCCAAAGCGACAGACAGCCTCACATTTCTTTTTCTTTTTGACACAATGTCTGACAGTTAATTAAATAATCAACTAATTGTCATGTCATCATCTGCCGCTTATCTGGGTCCAGTCCACAAGGCACCTATGGCACCTCCCACGGGTGGTGGGCCCATGGGAGCGGTGCCATCAACTAATTGTTTCATTTCTAAATTTAAGCAGTGATAAATCTAATGTCTTGCTGTGCACTCGTGGAATAAAGAACATTTAAAGCATAAACCAGTTCCTAAACCCTTTAGCTGCACTATGTAAACCCTGCATTATTAGTCTGAGATACCATTGTTTATGGTAAAAGATGTCCAGAGCTGAAACAATTAGTCACTATCGCTAAGATTTTGATGGTTGTATAAGCATCTCAAATGAGAGCATTTGCTGCTTATATCATAGAAAAGTTAGAATCTTTGCATGTTGGTCTATTGGTCAGACAAAACAATCAACTGAAAGATGTCGGCTTTGACTTTAGGGAACTGTCATGACCATTGTTTGACATTTTATTGCCCAGATAACTGATTAATTGAGAACATAACAGTTGGATTAATAAAGGTATCAATAAGTGAATTATTGATAATAAAAATCGTTGGTTGCAACACTTGTCGTCTTTATTAGTTTGCAACCATGGTGATGATTTCTCAGCTTGGTCAAAAGTCAGATGTCAAAGGTCAGTCTGAATCATTTTGTGGCCCCTCACATCAAAACACAGACAGCTGCACAGTTTTGGCAAATTCAAGATTATATCAAGAAACATAAATGATATGTAAGAGTGGATGTTAGGTGGGAAGTGGTTTATGCACTAAGTGGTTTTTCATCAAGCCTCCATTACTTTGATAGCATCATGTCTAATTCAGCACAGTGAGGACTTTAACAGACCCCTGGAGTCCGGGCTTGGCCTCCGGGGAGATTAGAGGGTCATGATGGAGAGACAGAGGTGATATAATGTCAGTGTGATGTAAAGAGAGAGACAGAGAGAGAGAGGGAGAGAGAGAGAGAGAGAGAGAGAGAGAGAGAGGAGATGGACCGTGGCCAATGATCTGCAAGCAGAATAACTAAAGTAGAGACACAGAAGAGATTTCATAAAGCCAGTTACTCTCCACAGGCCTAAAACGCGAGCATGTCACAGAGGATGAGCGGAGACACAAAGCCGGATATGAAGCAAGAGGTGATGAGGAGCAGCCAGGTGGTTTAGTCCATTTATTAATTTTATTCATTAGCCCGGGTCATTTCATAGATGCGCTAGCGGGTGGAACAGGCCATCAGCAAGGTCTCGGTTATAGCCTGAAACACCTTTTGTCCTGAACATGATGTCAGATTCCGAGATCCTACAATAGCGGAGGCTGAGGAGGAACCGGATTCACGGGACGCATGAATTAAACAATCATCTGCACCTCACGTTTCCCTCCCTTAATGTGCTCAAACGGAGGTGTGTGGAGGAGAGAGCGATTCGAGCCCGCAGCCGATGCCCGGAGAAAACAGCAGCCTGTGTGCAGGCAGCTGTGGACGACAGGAAGGTGGTACCCAAGTGTCGGTGTTTATTATCAGGGATCTGACTCCGGAGGCGCGTCGCTGAGGCATGGGCTGCGCTCCCAGTATCCACGTCTCTCAGAGCGGGGTGATCTACTGCCGAGACTCAGACGAATCCAACTCCCCCCACCAGACCACCACCATCTCTCAGGGCACCGCGGCCACGCTGCACGGGCTCTTCATCAAGACCGATGCGGCCGAGACCATCCCCTCCGTCATCACCTACCAGAGCCGGCACTCGCGCAACAACTCGTGCCGGGATCGCAAGGAGAACAGCGGAGGACACATCCGCATCGAGGCCGAGACGCAGACCAGCCACACCAGCGTCAAGGTACAGTACAGCAGGGCGAGTTTAAACGAACCAAACACGGTGTACTGGCACAGGCACCGCGTCATCACCGGGTCGTGAGTGAAAATCACACGTGAGGGGGCCTTTTTGTTTGTTTGTTTGTTTGTTTGTTTGCGTGCTTGTTTGTTGTCTGAGGAGGCCCAAGCCTGCCGGTCGAATTAAATTCTGTAACGACCACACGGCACAGTGCATTCAGCCTCCTCTTATTCACTGTCTTTATCAAGCCCCCTCTGCAGCCAGCCATTGGTGTGTAATAATCAAGTGTGTTGTTTGTCATGACGGTGGTTGTGTTAGTAGCAAATCTGACACGTGCATTGTGCTACACTGCTTTAATATTACTCCCAATGATGCACGTAATAAATGACAGGTGGGCTATCAGAATCTGAGGGACCTGTATTTAGCACCTATAAGCACTATATTCAGATTTATAGTGCTTTATAACACTATGACGTGGTTGTGAGGACATTTTGGGGTGTTTATTAATGCACAGTGTTTGTCAACAATCATATTTTCTCCTCTTAAGACATCTTTTATTAGAGTTTTGCTTTCTTGTATTGTTATTCATTATCTGTTTACACCACAGCTGCCACTTATGAGAGCCCACAGGTGCAGTTATAGTGGAGTTGACAAATACATTAATAATCGCTTGTATCCACATTGAAGTGTGTTATAAACCGTTTATTAAATGTTATATGTGATATACTGTGAATAAAGGCTAAATAAGCCCTATAAACGTTGCTGCCAAAACTTTGACACGACAAGTGTTGCTGGAGTTTTTACCACATCAGACTATTTCCCTTCTCCATTCACCTCAGAAGCAGGTGCAGTTGTCCCAGAAATACCTCCTTTGTCTCACTGTTCTCTGTTCTCTCCAGAGGCGGTATAGTCTATACTCTGTGCCGTATCACAAAAGTTTGTTTACAGACTATTGTTTATTATCTGTAAGTACGGCCCTGCGGCCCCAGGCAAAGGTTCCAGAAACAGAATACGCTGTCAAATTAGCAAAAATGTGCATCCAATTGGTTAGTTCTTAAGCAACAAAGCACAGAGAGTTTCCATCAAAGTGCCAGAAGTCAAAGGATCATCAGCGGTTTTTACAACTTGGGTTCATCCCTTAAATTACTTTAATCCCACCGGACAACTCTGCTGTTATACAATACGTGGTGTCCTAAAGTTTGCTTCACAGCTAAAACTTGACAAACTGAGAGCTACTGTCCAACTCAGCGTCGTAGACGGTGCAGGAAATAAGCCATTAGCCTAATAATCTAAACCGTTAAGCCATAAAGTAAACATTAAGTTAAAAAATTAAGTTAACAGCACATTACATCCATCATGGGAGATGAATTAAGACTTATAAGTCATCTCAATAAGAAAGTTTGAAGAAAAGTCTAACTCACTGTGCACTTACTTGCTTTTTCTGAGCTTTCAGCCTCATGTTAAGGTCGTTCTCTGTGGACTAAGTTTGTGATGACACATGAGATTTCTCCACGACAATGGAAACTTCAGCAGAAAGCTAACATGTGGACCCTGAAGTTAAGATATTCTTTTGTCAAGAAAAGGTCAAGAATGAACTTTGACACACAAGAATCAGCTCAGTTGTTATGTAATAGTTTTAATAAGTTAGACATTAAGTTAAGACATAAAATCAGAGTTAAACTGAGAATGGTACAGTCCTCCTTCAATGTTTGGGAAGTGTTTAAACTTGTGGAGTTGTATACACATCTTGTCACATTAATTGTGTGCTTTTTACTTGTTGATGGATCCCTCTCATGAGGGAGCATGTGAACAGATACTTCCTTATATTTATGATCGAACCCTAGAGGATATAGTTGTGTTTTGTTAAGAAGTAGTGTAGCAGATGATCGTATCATCAGACCCTCAGAATAGATTAACCCATTCAGGCCAAGATGAGATTTGAACTACTTTACAAAATAAAATAGACACATCTTACAATTATAACTTTTTTTTTAGAACCATTTTATTGTGGGAAACTGTACATTTGGACCTTGGTTTAAAAACTGGTGTTATTTGATATTTGTGGAGAGTGTAATTAATATCATTCTGGACTGAGCTTTTAGCCTTTACAGAGGCTTACAGAGTCTCATGCTCCTTAATCCTCACTTTTCATTAATGTGTTACACATACTTGTCTTGTCTGGTCCTAGTATGGAGGGAAATTGGCACGGTGTGAGTCTTTGGACTGAATGAAAATATTTAGTCATCCTAACAGGATGCTTCTCATCAGCAGCTGAAATCATAGAACACGTTGCAGCAGCTTAATAATATTTAGGTCCAGCATTTTCATACCTTTTATAGATTTGTGTCATGAGTTTAGGGTGGCACAGATACTGTGCGTGTTGGTTTGTCAGCTGTTCCTTTGCTCTCCCTCAGTTCCCCTCTGTCTCTGAGGACTGAGAGAGGATCAATGATACCATTTATTATTAAAACCATCTGCCTTTCCCTGCAGGATCTTGATAATCTGCCATGGTGTTGATCACGCTCCCATGTGTGTTTGTGTGTGTGTGTGTGCATACGTGTGTGTGCATGTTTATATACACAAGTCATTTGTTTACCCCTCTGGTCAGTACGGCAGGGGTTTGAACAGTCACATGTGAAGGAGCTGATGCTGGTGGCCTGTACAGATATCCCCCCAGGGCCTCTTAAACAGTCACTGACTTATAAGAATATAAAGGGAGAGCATGAATTAGCAGTTTCTCAGCATTGTTGCCACCACCTCTCGTTTAGACGTACAAAAGTTCAATCAACAACAGCAATGCAGGTCCCAAAATAATCTAATAAACACAGTCCTTCAAACCTGACAGTAGTTTTACAGAAAGTAAAGTAAGTCTTTTTTTTATTTGTTTATCTTTGCAAACAAAATTACATTATTGAGAGTATAAATAGAATGATAACAGTATGCAGGAGAGGTGACAGAAGAAAAAGACCAATGTCACAATAAGAAGAAACGTTTTGTCTGACAAACTCCTGAAGAAAAAAATACTGATTCTTGAAAAATAAATTTAGAAAAAAAAGTAAGTGCTCTGATCTTATACCCGTGAAAAAACAAAGACAGAGCAGTACAGGCATTACATTCTCCCATCCATTTATACAATTATTCTCCCTATACAGTAACTCGGATTATCAGTCTTGTGTATACACACACAGTATGAACCCAAAATCTTCATTTCAGAGTGAATACATTTAAATCTATTTTAGTGTGAATGTGGGAAAATTAGCTTTTGGAAAATGTTGGCGCATCTTCTCAGATGCCTACAAGGGCTAATAAGCTGTAATGTGAGGAAGACAGCTTTCTGTTGCCTCTAATTCTCTGTGTGAGCATCATTTTAAATGGCACTGTTGAAAAACCCCGAATCCCACCCCATTCAGAGGTGGGCGGGCCTTCACCTCAACCTAACCAGGCACCTGAGCTGATAAGAGGCCCAGCTCAGGCCATGCTTAGGCTTTTGTTTGTTACAGCCTGCTGTAGAATCTGTCTGTGTTTAATAGCAGAACTTCTCTTCCTGTTGACTGTAAATTGATGGAGTTTTCATGTAAGTTTTTCTTTGTCACCACATCACATTGCTTGTTTTTCCAGATGTAACTGATTACCTGTATCAGCTACTGTTTTCATTTACCTCATAGCTGCACAGCTGTTGTCACCACTGATCTCTATTTGTGCTGTTGGAAAACACTATGACCATAAAATAGCAGTTTGATCAGCAGCACAAGCTCAGGAACACCAGTTAAACCAGTTAAAGATTGTGTTGCTTGTTAAGATCTGTCTACATGGAGACACCATGTCAGTGGCTATGGAGGACACAGTGGACATGAGATGGCTTTCTGTTGGGACACTTCAGTGTGGATGGAGATCTTGACCTGTGGGGATGCACGTTGTTTTAAACGGTGTCTTGAGATTTAGTCGACTTAACGTAGCTGCAGTCGGAGCTCGGATGGAAAAGGGTGTGTGTGAGAGCAGGAATGTCATCCAGGCCGTGAAGTGGAAAATAGTTTGGATGTTGGACTGGGACAGCTGTTTAGCAGAGTTCCCGTAGGTGTGTGTGTTTACATGCGTGCTATCTCAGTGGAGCACAGTCAGAATTTTTATTATGCACAATCATGTCTCCTTTATTTTTTTTTGCTAGTTTTTAAATAAAGCACAGAATAATGAGTGTAGTATCCAGGACGGTTTAAATTTTGATTTTGAACAGTTTGTAATTTCAGCCTACGTGAGACTAATTCAGATGCTGCAGAATTTTGAGGGGATTCCAAACCAGATTCATGCAAGGCAATTGGGGAATAGCAACCACTAACAAACTGGATAAATAAATATTGAAGTAATCTCTACCAGGAGTAGCCTGGATACTCATTCAAACAGGATTCATGGGTGAGCGAGTGAAAGCATCTCTCTTAACAGTACTGTTTTATTTTCCATGCCAGTGTAGCCCAGCTTACTCTGGGCAAAGTGAATAGAATTAACTGGATAGGTCACCACTTTAGTGCAGCTCATAACGCACTGATGAGTTAGACTCTACAAACTTTGGACTAGAGCTCTACCAGGTTTTTGAGGCTAATACCTGTAATGTTGTTTATATCGAGCTCAGTCCGGAACAAAGTGGTGGGGCCAACTGAACAACATTCCCAAACCTAGAACCATGAATGGCTAATGAACGTCACTTCTCTGTGGTGGGCAGACTGTTATGGAGACACTGTCTCTAAATTACCACAAACATATTAGACATTTTTGCTAATAGCGTGGGATAAACTTTGAGCAGAGAGGGCCATTTGCTTTTGATGGGTCACCAGGCTAAATACAATAAGTGCACAATGTCCAATAAAGCAGAGCAGACAGTGTTAGAATAGGAGCTCAACTGCACAAGAATCTTTTATTTTCAATAGTGAACGTTTAAAAAAAGGTGGTTTGCTGTTCCGTTAGCTATGTACAGTAACGTCCTCTGCAGTGTGCTATTATTGGTAGCCTGATCATCAAATCTGAAGGTTGCAGTCAAGAAGCCTGCTCACATGACAAAGTGAACCCACGTCAAAATATCAGTTGATCAGTGAGAGCTTATCATGTCTAAAGGATAAGAAAGATGATAACTGCAGCAGTGTACAGACTGAGTCTGACCTCAAGTCCATCTAGGCTCTACAGAAGGCCACCTGCACTGCAGATAAGCTGAGGCCTTGTTGCAAGGACTGTGAATCACGTAAACACCAAGGCCTGCTGTTAACAATGATGAATAATATAATATGATGAAAGGCGACTGCTTGGTATTTATCTGGCAGTATCCAAAATAAATCAAATAACACTTCACTGTTGGTTCAGATACTGATGAAAGCGACATGATGCGTAGGATCAGAAGAAGATTCATCTCTGCTCTGAAGGCCACAGTAACGTCAGACTGTATCATTTCTGATTCCTACAGTCTGCTGAGTTTCAAAGTAAGAGCCACACACAAGGTCAAGTCTTGATGAGAAATACACCCCTCTTTGTCACTTACTCAAAATGATTGGACATTGGCCTGTAAGTGTAAACAACTCTTTCTGTTCTCCGGCTATAATGTAAACTGACTTGTCATCTTTATAATCTACAATCGTTATAAACAGTGAAAACACCTTCAAAAGAGGACATTAAACGCACCGTAACTTTGTTAAGTTTGTTGCATTCTAAAGAATAAACTGCACCATTATGTGTGCGATGAAATGGTAGAGCAGGCCTCCACAATGAAAGCAATGTTTAATCTGTGTCCTAACAGTGTGTATACAGTGTATGCAATGATATGATGTACCTGGGCCCCACTAAGAAAGTAAGTAAGGGTTTATTTATACAGTACCTTTCAAAGCTAACATTACAAAGTGCTTTGAAAGGTACAACAATAGAATTAGCTGAAATGTCTCCAAGAGGAAGGCGGCTCCACTGCAAGAGGAGCTTTACAAAGTTAGCAATTAGTTGAGGATCTAAGTCAGAGGTTTTCAAACAGTGAGCTGTGCCTCACTTGGAGGGTGGAAGGATAGTTTAAGATCTGGTTGTGGAGAGAGAAGTGTGAGGCACAGATACTGCTTGGTGGTGGTCTTAAAAACAAGTTGTTGTGGTTTGTCTCTCCGATTTTGGATGACTTACACTTCCCACAGAAAAGAAGGCGCTCCAGAGAAGATTTCAGAATGTGCCTGAGGATTATCGTGTTTTTAAGTTTTCTTCGATATCAGAGTAATCCTGTGATTGTTATCTATGTGTCTGTGGGTAAATTCCAAACAGGGGCGACTTACAGCTGATTCTGCGTATTTTTAACAGTGCAAAAATATAAACAAATGGAGATTTAAAAAAAAAATCTGATTTCAACTTTCAGTTACTTCAGTTTCTTGTTGATCATCTTATTATTTATGTTCCTTTTATTTTTGTATTGTTTACTTTCTCCTTCTTTTCCACATCCATCCATCTTGCTTCTTCCACTCGTCTTACCTCTCAAAGGCTCTTGTGCGTGTACTTTGTCCTAAATATCCCTTCACTTTCCTCCCCCTCCTGTCTTTCCATAAGGGTTTTGTCCTATGACAACTTCCCCCAACACTTCCTCCATCATCTTCTAACTCCACTGACTGATCTCTCTCCAAACTGTTCTCTCAGTACCGAGCTGTCCCCATTTCTACCGCCTTCCTTCCTGTTCTGTTTCACATCTGGCTGCGTTGTCCTCAAGTAAAACAGAATTACTCATCGTCTCATGAAGCCAACCCTCAAACCACACTGATATATTTGGAGACTGTGCTTCTTAATTGTCACTGACCCACTCAAAAATGATCATCCCCTCAGCCTCATGCCTTCAGCACTGATCCACCAGATGCTTCTTATCTTTCTGACTGATTTGATGGATCTCTGTCAGTCTTCTCTTCCTTGATTGAGGTCATTTCTTTACCCTGTTTGACCTTACCACGATCACCACGATGTCATGGGAGTGAGCGCTGCTGAGCTCTCCAAGAATCTCTTTGTTCCTGAAGACAAACAACTGTGATGTGAAGTGCACATGACTTTGACATCACAATCCTGCAAGTGTGCTGATGTCAACAAAAAACCTTTAGATAGGTTCACTTTATGATTTAGCTTCTTCAGCATTTCCAGTTCCACACAGCCTCCAGCTCTTCAGGGTTATCCCTTCACTTTGCAGAACCACCTGTTAGAGACCCCCAGACTGTTTGCTTTTATTTCTCCTCACCTAGAGCAGCACAAAATATTTAAATGAACAGTGAGTCCTCCAAATTAAATGACAAGAGAGGTCTGTGAAAGCGTTTCCTGATATGATGTCAGAGGATCAGTAGGACCACGTCTTTTGTCAGTTCCACTTCTCTGTTTATAAAAATAAAAGCCTCTTCTGATCTTACACTTCTATGGTTAAGGTTAGGCGAGGTTTACAAAAACAACTTTGTTTGGGTTAAAATACTTGGTTAAGGTCAGGGAACGATCTCCTGTGTCAAAGTCTGACATTTTGCGGACCCATCCGACCACCCTGACGGCCTCCCTCTGCAGGATTTTTGGCTCTAGAACAATGTCACACGTCCTTTGCCTCTGTAGGTCCACAACTCATACAGCCGTTAAAAGGGTTTTGTCCGCTGAACAGAAGCATTTGTTGTTTTTAGGTATTTGGTGAAATAACAGCTGTCCTTTTGCTTGTGAGGAAAGTCTCCACATGAAGATCTAGCTCCGCTTCAGGTCTTGGATACAAATCTAGTTCACCTGTGATGAGGTTTTCTCTGTCACTTACCTCTGTCTCCAGCTGCTTAACAGTAGAAGACATAACCATCGGCTTCATTTGGGGATTTTTAATATGAGAAGTGTTTTATTTGCATTAACAGCATCTCAAACATGACAAACAGCCTCCAAACACACACACCTACTTCCTGATAACTGTTACACTCATGCTGCAGCAGAGCCGTGAGCACATGGTGTATTTTGTTTATGGCAGACCTGTCATTGATTTGGATTTGCAGACAAAAAAACCCCCAAAAAAACAGGTCACTGCACTGGAGTGAAGTACAGTATTACGGCACTAAACACTTATGTTCTCAGCCAACTTGTTCCTATGAGTGATTGGTTCTACATCAGGAACATAGATGCAGTTATGATGAGGCAGTTTTTGAGGGTTAAACTAAAAAAATAAAAAAACACACTCAAACTTTGTGTGTGTCATGGTTCAGTTTTTCTGCTTTAACGGATATTATTATATAAATAGCATTGTGTTTTTATATGAATCATACATGAAGCATACATGAAGCAACATGCATAGTGTGTATGCGTTGTGGTTTCTAGTGCTGCACCCAAAGGCGCGTGATGACGTTGGCGGTTAGTTAGTGGTTGGTAGTTGAGACCAGATGTGGGTTGAGGTATGTCCACCTTTAAGCCTAATTACCACTGACAAATGTAATGATGAGTGTCTGAGTCACCAGCTCCTGTGTACCGCACTGCTAAGGTCATGCAGCTTCTGTACGACTGTGAGAGGAGTTTGTGCGTAGCATGCATTATTACGGAGCTGACGCCTCTGGTAGAATTAACTGAAATCTCCCTCCCAGTCTTTATCTCTCTCTTCTCTTTTTGTGGAGATCTCAGATATTTTTCTTCAGCTCTAGAGAGACCTTATTCTGGAGGATTCTCCTGTGGGTTATGAGTGTGTGTTTATAAATATGTTACCAGCAGAAACAACATATTCTAACAAAGCCCTTTCAGTGAGAAAAAAATGACTCACCAACACAGAATTTGCTCAAAAATAACTGTGTAATTGATGTTTAACTCCCGGTGTGTGATACAGCGCTGATGTGGTGTCCACTGTGATTCAGTATATTATCGTACAAAGCTGATTCATTGTGTGGCGTAAGCATGTGTGTGCATGCATATGCTCAAAGGAAGCACATGTAGCTTAGTTGCTTATTCACCCCAGAATGACGCATGTGGTTAAGGAGCCTGTTGAATCTGCCTGGACAAGCTGCAAAAACACACATATATACAGCACAGTGTGCAACACTCCTGCAGCAGGATTATGCAAGTAAACCTGTGAGTTCAATCTGTGGCTGGCTGCTAATACCTTCTAAAGAGGGTTTGCAGTGGACAGCTCCATTCTGGGCACTAATACTGCATGTAAATATCCATGTCCACAGAGTAGGAGAGGTGAGCGTGAAATCTGTAGTAAAGGATCCACATGTACGGATACTTGTTTTAGGAGGCTGTTGCTGTCCTGTTTTACTCCAGGCATCTGCCTTTAGAGGAGGAAGCACTTGTCTTATTTCTCTATGAAGTCTGAACTGAAAGTAGGTGAGGTGAGAAAGAAGACTTAAGTTTGTGAAGTGCAACAGGGACAGACAGATCGGAGGAAAAGCAATATGCCAATATGCTCCTCGACATCAATGGTAAAATGGTAAGAAGAGTTTTTTTTGTTGTGTGTGTGTTTTTTGTGTTTGTTTTACATTTGTAACGGTTATTCACACATTCTCATCTGTTGCCTGCAGGTTTCAGCTACAGAAGAATGTGTGGGACCTATGAGACTGACTCAAGAGCCAATCCAGGTAAGAGTAACACAGACCATATTACATCTGGAATCAATGTACTGCCAGAGTTTGAAGGATGATGTTTGATAACAGATTTAATTTTGAAGAGGAGACAGTACAATAACCACTGATGTCCATCAATCTCATGTAAATTATTTAATTTTACTTTTAGAAAACAGTTGAAAACTAAAATACAAAATGTGGGTTTGAAAATAGGAGTTTGTCTTTTACTACAGAATGAGATTATTTTAGAAAGATTCATATTTGTTGAAGTCAGACATAATTTCCCAGCGAACCCTTGTTATATTTCTCAGTTGTAATTATTATTTCAGTTATTGTCAGCCTTGCTCAGTTATTATAATTGTTTTTGTGTTGCTTTTCGCATTGAATTCAATAATACTATCAACCCACTGTCACTAACTTGTTGAAGGAAACACTACGTACAACCTAATGAACTCACTTACATCCCATTCTCCAGTCATGCCATTTAAACCAGGGAGCAATCACTAATAGACATTTATTCTTGTGCTATGTTCGGGTCACGCTGGGATTTTGCTGTTACATCAAGTTACATCAACTTATTAGTGGTAAACACAGTCGGCTGTCAGAGGCTGTTTTTGCCCTGTGAAGTAAAGTAAATAAGTAAGTGAATATCTTTTAACTCCCATCCTTCTATCACAGGAGGATTTTACATAATGTACCAATATAATCTTAAAGGACAGGTTCACAATTTTTCAAGTCTGTGCTCATGTGTACAGTGAAGCAGGATGTGTTTGCTGTAATCGTTCCTCCTGTTCATACTGGCCATTAGGGATCCATCCTAATATGATATCAGTGTAAGTGATGGGTGGACAAAATCCACAGCCCTTGTTCTCGACAAAAATGCTTTCAAAAGTTTATCTGAAACGGTTTGAGTTAGTCAAATCAGACTAGTTCTTTTTTTTTTGGTGCAAAAGTTCCTCTTTACATTTGTGGATGGATCTGGATTTTGCTCTGGAATCAGTCCTTAAAACCATATTGCACTTTATGACCTATTTGCTGAGCTTACTGTCATTAACTGTACAGTGCATTCATGGCTCAGAGAGGATGTTGAATTTGTGTGAAGGTTAAGTGTTCACCTCAAACGGCCTGCAGACACTTTGTCCGTCCTCCTCTGGTGTCGATCCTGCTGGAATCTCATCTTGACCATTGAGAACTTTGGAATATTGCAAGGTTAGGTTGAGTTGAGTCAGGGATTGTCTGTGATCATCCTCCTCTGGTTAGGGGATTAGAACGGGTGCTAGTCAGATTTGCCCTTATGTAACAAAGAAAGTAAGAGCTCCTGGAGGTTATCAGCTAGTTGAGATGCAGGTACCACAAAGCGTTCCTGTGTTCTGGCCGTTCCTACGTCAGGAATCAGCTACTTTATTAGGTGCTTGTTTATTGCTTTGATTTAATTTGCTTCGGTTTGAGCTCTGCTGGTTTGACCGATCTCCAGGGGTTTCTGAGTTCAGCTCCGTTCCCACTCCAGTGCGGTGATGTGAGAGGCCTGGCATGCCACGCATGTTCATGCTGAGCTACAGTATCCTGCTCTATCCCTTCAGCCCCCTCCTCCTCCTTGTTCACCATGCCAAATAACATCGCACCAGGAATCTCTGGCAGCGTGCAGGCAGGTGGAGGGACCAGGGGCTTTATTAAAAAGCCTTGTAAGACCTCGTCTTATGCCCCATAAAACCTGCTCTCCCAAAGCAGCACACTAAAGTTGTACCTCCAGCCTTCTTCTGGATCCATGGCCTAACCTGACCCTCTCCCACCTGACTCCTTCCACAGGAACGGAGAGATGAAAAGAGAGAGATAAAGTGCTCTGCAGGAGAGAGCTATATGTTTTTAGTTTTCTACAACATTTACTGCTGACTGCCTCATGGCCCTGGAGAGTTTCAGCCTCTCCAGATACCCCCTCGGGCAGCTTATCTAGTGATTCATGTGTTTCACTCGCTACACGATAAGTGACGGTAAAGCAGCACGTTCCTGTAGCATGTGTACCTAGTTGAAAAATCCAACATTTTTTTTCTTTCTGCTGTTTTATTTTAGTTCCCACTCCAACATGAATGTGATCATAATTTAAAAGAAAACTTTCAACAGAACAACAGAAAATTAATTGGCAGAAGTTTTGTTGATTGTTTTCATAGTAGTGCCGGCGACAGCTGTGTCCGGAGGCACTGTGTCTTTAGGTTCTGTCCATCTGTACGTCCCATTCTCCTGAACACGATGTCTCAGGAACGCTGTGAAGGAATTCATTCAGATTTGGCACAAATGTTCACTGGGATTCAAGGATGAACTGATTAGAATTTGGTGGTCAAAGGTCACTGTGACTACACAAAACACACAGAAGAATTCATATTCCGAGTTGGTGAAGCTAATCTTGGGTCCCCACCTTGAACCTGTGGTGATTATATAGATCTTCTGTTATATTTGTACAAACAATTAGGAGAATGAGCTCATATTTTATGTTTTATTTATATTTGATATAGACATAAAAATTTAAATACAAAAAAAAAGAATGGAAAAACAAACACCGGACCTCAGTGGGCCTCTTTTATCTTCATATATTATCTCTTACGCGCCCAGGCTGTATTACACTCCCACACAGATAAAGTGCTCAGAGCTAGTTAGCCCAATGACACCTCTCTGTGTTTGGGACTCTCCCAGCGTTAGAAGGCATCTGGCCTGGGTGTGCAAACATGGCGGATTAACCTCTGAACTCTGAAAATGTGAGTCAGCTCACAGCAGACAACTGAGCACGAACTGTACAGTGTTTTCATACAAGCCATAAAGCCAATAAGCGACTGTTTAGTTTGTGTAGCTAGATACGTTCAAATTAAAAATATGTATTTACTTTAACGATGCTGTAACCAGGTAATTGTAGAGACATAAGTTCATTTGTGTACAATTAATAGTGAGTTACATGCAAGGAAGTGTGCGTGTGTCCGAGACAGGCACGATGGAGTGCAACCATGTGTTTAAACGTGTTTGACTTGGTGTACATCAGATGGGGGTATTAAGACCAACGGCGCCTCCTACCAGGCTCGTCGCTGGTGACATATTTGGGTGGCAGGTCAGAGATGAGTGCGGTCGGCGTTGTCCCAGGGTCGACTGGGTACTCTGTGTGTGGAATTTCACATGCTAGCACCATGGTTACACAAAGCAGTGCCATGGTTACACAAGCCAGCACAGGATCAAAGACTGTGGACCTTTCACAGGCACTCACCAATACTAGCTCATTTTCCCCCTCTGTCCTCCTCCTCTTCTTTTACATCTTCTTTTCCCTGCCATTCTCACCTGTTCCATTTTCAGTCTGCCCTATCTCCAGGTGTGAAGGACTGCAGGGCTTGATATCCTACTACTCTTCCTGAAAATTGTACAGGAAGTGTGGGAAGTCATGACTTTAGCTCTCGTCTCCTTTTTCCATCCGCTCTCCCTTTCTCTTCTCCTTCCCTCTCTGCTGCACCTCCATGCTCTCCCTCTGTCACTCTATCCTTTGTTGTCCTTAGAGGGAGTCAGGAGGTGATGCTGCTGCGAGGCAGAGCTGAGTACTGTTGGCTCTGGCTGCAGACCAGCTGCCTTTGTGTGCGTGAGAGCATGTGTGTCTCTACTGTATGTGTCTCTTACGGTGCATGCTTTATTTCCTCACCACTGTACCGAAGGTGGCTGGTGTGCCTGTGGTCAAAACACAGTGTGCGATCAAAAACATGAGTCCGTGCTCTGCAGGCTTCGGGTCTGTTGGTGTTGGTGAAATACAGAATTCATTTGTGATTATGTGCTGCTCAGTTAAACGCTGAAGGACAAATCAGCTGGTGGAAGACATGAGCATGACGTTTACATGTTTAGCTGTGCCGTCCATCTGCGGTGAATGCCCCTGTTCAGGATCATGGAGGAGGCTGGAGTCTATCCCAGCATGCAATGAGCAAAAGGTAGAGGCGAGCCTCGCACAGGTTGCCAACTTATCACAGGGTAAACAAGCCAACAGATGAACACACTCACAGTTATGGACAGTTCATGCTGAAGCCTTCGGTCCTCCTGAGATGTGCGTGTCTTGGGACTGTGGCAGGAAACCCACATACAGTCGGAGAGAACATGAAACTTCACACAGAAAGAGCAGCAGGGCTGAGATTGAAAACCAAAACTTAAGCCCTCACTTATTTTTTTCTGTATTTGATTTTCTAGACATCACTACACTTTGTCACTGAAGTGATTTCCCCTAATTTGCGAAGTTGTGGGACAGGATGCTTGAATAACACTGAGGAGCATAAGCAGCATTAAAAGATTCACCTTGGTCTGTAAAGGATCTAAATCAGTTGTTTAACCCATTATTCCACATGTGCCTTCCAACTTAAATTATAATGTGAACAATTTCCAGGTCTTTTAAGGTATAAATTAAGTGGTTGTGTTCACTATAATGGATATAAAGCCCAACCAAGGAGGGGCTGGAGCTGATCCGAGCTGACATAATATAAGTCTCATATTTTAAAATAACCTCAGACTCCACAGGATTTGTCTCCCTACATTCAAAGCAGGCTGGCAGGTCACCAATGTAATAAATCCTTGAAAACTTTACGTCCAAAATTACTGAAAAATAGTCCACCCTCAAAAGAAAGGTGGTTGTTAAAGGGTTAAATAACTCAGAGCTGCTGTCACATTGGAAGGTTTTGGCAATGAGCTCATTCTAATCACAAATTTAGATTTTCTAGGTCTTAAAGGAGCTCTAGCAGTTGCACCAGTTACTTTTCAGCCTCATAAATGTCAGTAACCTTGGTCGTGCTTTAACCTTGGTGTCAGTACTCTTTATTACAGCTGAGGTCTGCAGCTCTGGAGAATGTCCTGTCTAAGTAGTAAATTCAGTGTGGACCTACTAACATGGATATTCTATAATTATCACTTTAGTAGCATCCCCATCTCACCCAGGCGTCCATTCCCCTCTTTCTCCTCAGGTCCTGCTGGTGTTCGCCAAGGAGGACAGTCAAAGCGATGCCTTCTGGTGGGCCTGTGACCGCGCTGGGTTCAGGTGTAACATCGCGCGGACGCCCGAGTCTGCCGTTGAGTGTTTCCTGGACAAGCACCATGAGATTATAGTCATTGATGGACGCCACTCACGCTACTTTGAGCCTGAAGCTGTCTGCCGGTGAGCCTTCACTTTGTGGCTGATGTCACTGCTTTTGCATGGTTGACATTCACAGAGTGTCTTCTCTTGTGCTTAAATAAATGGTTGGATGTTTTGGGAAATATGCTAATTTGCTGTGTTGCTTAGAGTGACATGAGAAGGCTGATACCACACTCATGTCTGTACTGTAAATGAGAAGATATGTGAACCCAGAGTTTGACACACAAACCTCTGAACATTGAACAACTACCATTGAACAGAACCAGGGTAGTTGTCAAAACCAAAATGTCAAACTGTACGTTGAAGCATCTTCAAGATCCTGAACTGGCACAGTAGTCCGGCTTCTTTTCTGTTCGTGTTTTCCACCAGAACCAACATGCATGGTTGACATTAAACAAAGAGTTTGAAAGAGCTTCATCAGCCAAAACGGTTCAGAACTTCTATAACAAAAAGCATGTAATTCTTCACTTCTTCAAATAATCAACACCTGAATTAGGAGTTGTTTTAGTTATATACACGAATGTCCAGAAGTTGTGTCTAAAAGCAGTTTCCCACTGTAGTGTAATATAGTGGAGGGCTTGTTGGCGTCATCTGGTGTTCACTTAAAGCACCACAGCCATCTGCTGCCTGCAGCTGCACACAGTTAACGTGGTCTGATAGCCGGAGCTCTAATAGCTGCGCAGTTCGGTGTTTTGCTCTGAGAAGAAGCAGCAGTGGATTGTGCAGGTCACAGTTCATAAGAGCCTACTGAAATAATTTGGCACTTGAGAGAGCCTGAACTACAGATTGTGAGTTTGTTGACATGAAAGCTGGATAGTGGCCCAGGGGAACCAAGAGTAGTTCAGTTGTAGAAGCTTGAAAAAGATTTTTGTTTTCTTTCTTTCTTGTCCATTTTTTCCACAGCAAAAGCCACTGGCCACTTTTCAGAAACCTCTTTGATTGTTGAATAACCTCATTCACTCCCTCGTTCTTGCCAGCTGTTAGTTAAGTTCATACTGGTAAAACTGGTCTGCAGTTATGCATGAGCATCTCAAGATTTATTTAGGAATTATTTTCATTCCCATATTTTTCCACAAATGTCTGCATCTTGGACCTGAGAATATGTTGAACATGTTGGTTTTCATGTCAGATTCCTTCTTTGTGAAATGTAAAACTTTGATTGAATAACAAACACTGAAGGAATATTCTTCTGCTTTCTGACATCTAGTAAGGACTTGTGTTAAGGGCCTTTTGAAAGGGGATTCCCATGGCTGAAGTGTTTTAATGTTTGTCCCATGGTTGTCTTGATGCCTGTGTGAATACCTTCTAGGCATCATTACTTGGATATTTGTGAAGACTTCATCTTTTTTCACAGCCTCGGTCGTATTTCTCATTATTTTTAGCTAAGAGTCCTTCTGTGTTTAATTCTGTCATGATTTCTGCAGAGCTTTGGGCTGTAGTTATTGTTAGGTACAGTACTAACCCATCCAAAGTTCTTGGTTACACCAAAAGCCACCACCGTATATTTTGTAGGGTGATTTATTGTAAGTGCTTCATTATTTCCCCAAGTAAAGGAACAGATCCATTCGTCTTTCCTGTCTCCTGATTACCGCAGTTTGGCAGCTGCTCCCTGTTTGTCTGTCGCTCCTTTGCTCCTTTCCTTGTCACTATTTTCTTCAACCCCCCCCCATTCTTACACCCCATGAAGATTTCTGCCATCATGTGTTCCCTGTGCTCCTCCTTTCATCCTCCATCCTGCCAGTGGTGTGGCTTTGTGGTTGAACCTCTGAAGCAGATGTTGTGTTTGGTGTTTCTGTGTTAAGCACAGAAATGTTCTGCCCATCTTTTGTGGCAATGACATCACCCCCAATCTGCCCACATGTTTATCCTGTACCTGAGTCCAAGCCACTTCTCCTGAGCTCAAAGTGTGAATGAAATGAACTCCTGTTGACACTCCTGCTGACTCTTAATCCGCATTTGTTTTATTTCCAGGTTGATCCGTGCCACAAAGCCCTCAGAAAACACTGTCATTCTTGCTGTTGTGCCACAAAAGTGAGTTTGGTTTTGAAACTATAGTCTCTTTAGTGTGGACCAGTAGAGAAAAATGATTGTGGTTGCAAATGGTAATAATTCTTCTGTGTCATTGTATAGACCGCCTGACCAGGACGAGCCATCTGTTCTTCCTCTCCTCTGTGCTGGATTTAGCAGAGTACGTCCAACAATTTGCCTCAGCTTGTGAATGTGTGTTTATAACAGATGAGCATAGGACTCAATGTGTTATCCTTGTTTCTCGTAGATGCGTTTTATTGGGCCTCTAAGAGACCTCAGACACTAAAATAGCAGCGTGTTGCCAGTTTTGAAAGAGCCACTTATTGTCAGCCATGTTTGATGGTGTGAAAATGACGTAGGAGGCTACAAAACAAGTCGCTACTGAGTGAATCCTGACTCATTCAATTTTCCACTCGTCTCTCTCCCTCTCCTTCAAACACCACTTAACATGGTTTGGCCTCCAGAGGTTTGTGGAGAACAGCAGTGTGTCCGCCTGCTATAATGAGCTCATACAGATTGAGCATGGAGAGGTGCGCTGCCAGTTCAAACTCAGGTACAGCAGAGAAAAAAAACATCACCACACACATATCATCATGCAATCATTTATACATGCACAGATATGTACAAGGTAGTGTTGGTAGTGAAACTATTAATCCAGTGTTCTGAGTTGCTGTGGCTTCATTCATCCACAGGGCTTGTAACTCTGTCTTCACTGCTTTGGAGCATTGTCAGGAGGCCGTGGAAATCACCAGCGAGGACCATATAATACAGGTGTGAATAACACATACCCACATTCACGCACAAGCACAAGAGTCAAAAGCTGGTGATAGTCTTTTTTTTTTTTTTTTTTGATTGTTGTAAAAAATAATAATAATTAAAAAAAAATAGTGAAATAAACAAAACAGTGTTGACTGGTCTCAGTACTTTCTAATTTCTGTGAGAATCAGCCCTGGGCCATTTGGTTCCTACTAAAGACATTAATTTTTTTTTTTTTTTTTTTTTAAAGGGTCACAAAAGTGTAATGAGTATAGAAAAGAAGGCTAAATGATTTCCTAAGGGCAGCTGGCGCTGTAGCTATCATTAAACATTATGCAAACTGGCAATGGCAGTGCCCATGTTTTTACCAATGAAGAAACATGTCAATCTGCCATCTTTGAACTTTAACCCCTTCCTGGATTTGTCTCAGTATGTGAACCCAGCGTTTGAGCGGATGATGGGCTACCACAAGGGAGAGCTGATTGGGAAAGAACTGACCGAACTCCCCAAGAGCGACAAGAACAGAGCTGACCTGCTAGACACCATAAACACCTGTATCAAAAAAGGAAAGGTCAGTCACACATCCACCTATCCACCTATCCATCCATCCATCCACCCATCCATCCATCCATCCATCCATCCATCTACCCATCTGTGAAATTAGAGGTCTTAGTTTCATTGTCCTGACTGTTGTGTGGTCTCTGAAGGAATGGCAGGGCATTTACTATGCCAGGAAGAAGTCAGGTGACAGCATACAGCAGCATGTGAAGATAACACCTGTCATCGGCCAAGGAGGGTAAGATAAACAAACCAAAGTGATTACATAGTGTAGATTTCCAGGAGGTAAGAAATCACTGACAGGTTTGTCTCTTGCTCTCTACAGAAAGATTCGACATTTCGTAGCCATCAAGAGACCTCACATTGACAACAACAATCAGGTGGGTCAAATGATGCACAGATAACTCACCTGTTTCCTTTAATGTATTGGTTTTGGTAATGCAGTGCTGTGCTCAATGGTGATTTCAATCATCACTTGCTGTTTAGCTACAGTCTAATAAAATCTGAAGGCTTCAGAGATCTGTAGAGGTTCTTACAAGAAGTCAAACAAGAGCTCTGAACACAGCATAGGAAAAAAAAAACTCTTGATCATCAGATATAGGCTCACTCAGGTACCTGGGGCTAGAATTCAAACCCTTTGCCAGGTCAAAATTATTAGCACCTGCACATTAGCAGCACTTTGAAACTGCTGATTTGCATGTTCAGATGATGAATCCCTAGCTTACAAGGCTACGCGCAGCCGTTTGGCTTTTTACAAAACCCTTTGACTTAAATAAGCCCACTTCTGAGGATCACAGTGAGCTGGTTTTGCTGTTGTGTCGCTTAAACAAATGTCAGTCCATCAGCAGTCCTAATGCTACAGCCCGGTTTGGCCCAATCAAGCCTGGTAGAGAAATGAATGACTGAGTCCAAACTGGACTCAGGCATTGATTGAAAAACCTGCTGGCAGTAAGTTTAACATAAATACTTCAAATGAACTGTAGGCTAAAGTGTCAGAGTTAAATGCTTCAGTGGGGCATGTAGCCTCACAGGCTGCCAGCTCTGCTGAGGAGTGTGCATGGTTACTCTGAAGCAGGTGTGTTGCTCCTCTCAGCTGGGTTCCAGGCCAATAACGTCATACTATGCTAAGCTACGGCTAAGCACCAGGATCCCCGGCTAAGGCCTGGGAGGGCTAGCAGCCAGGTGCCAGGGCTATTTATACCTCAGGCAAAGCTGCACGGGGACTAGCTTTAGCTCACTGCTCTCTTTCATCATGTGTACAGAAGGTGAGTCAGCCGTTGGCATCTGCCTGCCAAAGCCAAATAGCATTCATTCCTGCTTGTTGGGATTGGGAATCCTTAGACATGGCAGCAACTGATCCCTTTCTCGAAATCATGGAAGTCGTTCCCCACAACCTGAATTGTGCTCCGTCAAACTGAATGGTATTATCAGGGTCCTTTCCTTTCCTTTTTTTTTTTTTTTTTTTTAACCTTTTTTCAACCACACATTATAGAAGCAAACAGATGCAAAGTAGGAACAAAAGTTTAGTATTCAATGACATTTTAAACTAAAGGCAAGTACAGCATCTTCACTGAGACGCCATTATCCATTTGACAACCCAACCCTTGCTTGGGACATTTTTCTTTGAACACTTAAAACTCCACATTATTCCTCATCGTTTCCCACCCAGACGTTTGGCTGCAGACCACGGTTTCCATTTCATTGTGTTGTTTAGTTAGCAGTATTTGTCTAAGCACTCAAGACTTACAGCAGGTTTAGGGTCAGTTTTGTTTGTCTTTCCCTCTCAATTAAAGGCCATCATAATCTCAACTATTTCCCAGCTTTAGTGAAGTTAATTCAAAAGATGTTTTGTTTTTTTTAGATGTCTGTTTGTGCTTTGCAGCCCAAGAAGCCCATTAAAATGCAGCCAGCTAAATCTGGCAACCTTGTATGTCATTAGAAGTGTTTATACTGTCTTAATCCTATTTACTCAGTATGGGACACTCTGGAGACCTGAGAGAAAGCAACGCAGAAATTTAGAAAGGAGGGCTGTGGAAAGAAAAAAAAAAAGAAGAACAATAGTGTGACAGTGATATGGATCCTAAAAATGAAATTTAATATACAAACATTTCAGGACACCCCTTTCATCATATCAAAATTACTTTTTTCCTCCCTGATTTTGTATATTAAAAATGAAGTGTTGGATTTACGCATCCATCATTACATAAATGTGCATGATGCACTGTCAGCAATATGTGAAGGTGCAGTGAGTCACAGTGAGAAGAAAATCTTCTGTAACCGGATTAGAGGCTCTACATATCCCTATCTACACAACCTGAGTGTGACTAACAGGATGTACTGTATAAATTGTCACCTGCATGAAAACATGTTGTTATGAACATGGGAAACTGTGCTGTAAGGTTCACAGTTATGGTAAATCTAGCACAGAATCAACACATACCTTTATTAAGAATCATTCTATGAATTGTGAATCCGAATTAGATGATAGTAAATGTTTTGGCAAAAATATATAAGAATTAGAAAGGTAATCCAACAACTTTTCAAGCTGACCAGCAAAAAGAATAACAAAATGATTGCAATACGTATGCGTGTGCCTTTTTAGGTTGATGAATGTTTTTTGGGGGGGTTTTTTTCCACATCATGACCAGGTAAAGTGTAGCTTCAGTGAAGGCAGACCAAATATGTAGGTGCTACTGGCTTTGTGGGGCTGTCATCTTTACAATATCATTTAATTCTTTCTCTTCATTCGTCACCATCTTTGCAGTCACAGGGTGTAGTTTTAGCAAATATTTAAAGAAATCACACGTAGCTGGAGTTGCACAGCTTCACTGCTTTGTGTACAGGGAGAATGAAGTGTTGGAATATCAAACATTTCAAACGGCTCCATGCACATACAGACATCATCAAACCCATTAGAAGTTGTATTTGTAAAATGCAATAGGCTGTTGAGGTGAGATGAAAAGATATTGTCAGTATAGTATAAAGAACATCAAATTGCTGGCTCACATTAAGTCTTTAATCAACAGAATTAATCCTGCCAGGGAGTAGGAAATTAGGCTGATTATATTCCTCACAGCGAAGGAAAGCAACAGTGACTCTTGTTCGTAGTCCAGACTTTGATCTGCTGTTCTTTGTCTGTCAGGTCCACAAGTTCAACAAGGAAGAGAGATGCAGTGGGGAACATTCTCTGTCAGGTAATTTACCTCTTCACATTCTTTAATGCAGCTTAATTCTTTTGTAAAGATGTTTGTCATAGACTTTAAAGATGATTATAAGCATAGTTTGAGTTAAACTCTTGTGCACTATCATTACATCTGAGTCCTGAAACTAACAAAATGTAGACAAACAAAAAAAATATACACCTACCTGCATGCATTAGTTAATAAAAAGCAAAACTCATTTTGTCTTGACAAACATTTCCCCACACATGCGTTTACCAACATAATGGCACAATAATGGTCTGTGTGGCTAGTTAGCTTTACTGTAGTTAAACACACTTAGGGATAACACACTTATACAATGACACACTGTACGTCATGTCCATCTAAATGTTTTTCAACCAGTGGATAGAATTTGCTTGCTTTTTCCTCCAGGTAGTTAGAGGAAGGATAGTAAGAAGTGTTGGGAATTATGTAATAAATTACATGTTATGAAAAAAATTCCTTCCGGGTTTTTCAAAAATGGCGCGGTACATTAGAGGCTGAAGCAAGATTTAGAAGCCCTTTACAAGCAAAACATAATATGTTTGAAATGAAACAGAGCACTGAGACTGACCTATCTCAGTATAAATCTGTCTCTCCATGTCTCTCTGACATGTACTGTACATTTAATGTCCATCACTTCCCTCTGCCTCTCTGCAGAATGCCATTCTCTACGTCACCGGGACAGAAGGAAAGATTCAATTGATGGCAGATCAGTCAGCTCCCGTGGCAGTGACGGTAAGGCCATTCAAAATGCATTATCTGTCTGAATGAATGGAGCTCCAGTTTGAGCCGTTCTGCAGAGAAGATAAGCAGGAGAGGCAGAAAATGATAGGGAAAGATGACGAGGAGAATGAGATAAGTACGCAATGGGAACAAAGGGAGGAACAGAAGGGAAGAATGGGGTGAGGAAAGGGATGAATAATGGGGAGATGATTGGAGATGGCAAAGCAGAGAATGAGTCAGGCTGTGTTGTGGTAGGTACTTGAACTAAAGAGATCCTAAAGAGAGATGTTGTGGGCTGATGACATTACGTGCCTCCCTCCTCAACTCACTTTGACGCAGCTGCTGCTATTTTCAGGTATCTCAGTGGAGTGCTGCTTCTCTCCTGCTTCATCTCTTCTTTCTTCTCTAATCAAACCATTTTCTCTCTTTCTGTCTCACTACACAACTGTTCATCCTAACATCCTCATATTGATGTTTTTTATGTTTACATTTTCCTTATATTCTTGACTTTTGATTAAAGCTAACATTTGAAGGCCCTGTGACCTTTTTCAGTTAAAATATTAATAATGTTAATTATTATTAGCTGACAGGCGATGAGCCATACCCTGGTTATCATAAGACATAAATTCCCTGTTTTCTGAATTGCAGCTCCCAGTTTACAGAATCGAAGATATTCCTCGGTCGCCAGGATTCACTCCATGACTATCGAGGCTCCCATCACCAAGGTACGCTGCTTTCAGCATTCAGTCCTTTAACGCACGTAAAGAAAATTGTTTATTTTGAACTGACCGGTGTTTTTTATTTCTATTTACTATCTGCATTTTTTTTCTCTATTTAAGTGAAACAAAAGACGTTTTAATTTTGTGGACAGGAGAAATGAGTAAAACTTGGCAAAATAAAACTTTTTACATATACTCCGTATAACATTAGACCATACTTGCTCATCTTTCAGTCCAATGGCTTGGCAGTTTCTTTAGATTATAAATCCTCTTTTGTTGAAGAAACAAAAATTTGGATTTTGTTTCCAGTGATTAGAGTGAGATTTGTCAATGTCTGCATCACCCTGGATTACCAAACTAAATATAAGAGCTCCATCAGGTTAAGACAAAATGTTCTCCACCAAACAGATGAGAAAACCATTGAAGGGTTAAATGAGAACCATCACCTGCAGGAACCTTCATCCAACGAACAGTCTGATACTGAATCCTTTATGCAAGTTAATGCCTTTAATGCCACAAATGTTTCTTGCAGTGAAGAGAAATCACTCAGAGCTCATTCAGCAGTCATCAGGTTTCACATGTTGGAATTAAATTCTTTTATTGCCCATTACCAGCCTGTTATGCACACAGTTTCACTGCAGGACATGAGATCTGTCTGTTGTAATCCTCTCCATTTTTAAGTGTATTTTAGTGTATTATCCCGACACCACAAATCGATTCCAGTGTCCATTACAGCTGTTTTCACTGCTTTAATGTTGTTTGACTGTGCCATTATTGGACCTAATTCACAGACATAACTAATATGATATCCTATTAGTGAGAAAATGTGTCACTGCAATGAACATCTTTTCATACTTTCAAATATTTTAAGAAGTCCTGCTAATAGGAAGCTGCAGTAGTCACATTAACAAAGGCATAACCTCCACTCAACCCCACTCTCTGGGATGTTGGTGCGACATGGTTAGTTTCAGTACATTGTGCAGGATTGTGTGGACACTCAGTGTCGACAGCTATTCTGAGGTTAAACTTGGGTGAAACTAAATATTCAGCTTCCTTAATTTGCAGTAAAAGAAGCATCTCATTGTTTCTGTGCACTCTAGGAAGCTACATTTCTTAGGATTGTTTACAGCACGGATGATATCGTTGCTCAATGTCTTTGGAGTCATTGTTCCACGGCACTATTCACAGTTCATGTCGTCAGCATCAGGGGGTTTGTTACTGTGTGTATTTTTGAACATCACATTTTAATGGAAACATTCGGAAGTGTTTTCACGATCTGGATTTCATTTCTCTGAATGACTCTGCTGTTGTGATGCAAAGCGCTACGGGAGGAGATGCTGTGAGCAACAATAAACCCAGGTCAGGCGGTAGGCTGGGTCATAATTTGATAATATACTATATATACATATATATATACTATACATTATGTCGCATTATCTCACTCTGCCTCCTGCTGCAGGTCCTTGTGTGTTTGAGAAGCAGCTTTGTTTAGCTGTTTTGCCCCACTCAAGATTTCTCCAGCATCACATGCACATCTCCATGACACATGCACAAAGAAAGGAGCACTCTGTTATGGCTCTTTGTGCATTTGCTTGTATGTAGTGTCTGTTTTGAAACAGAATGGGGACTTTTCTTTTTCCCCTCCTTCCCCAGGTAATAAACATCATCAATGCGGCCCAGGAGAGCAGTCCGGTAACCGTGGCCGAGGCTCTGGATCGTGTGTTAGAGATCCTGAGAACCACCGAGCTCTACTCCCCTCAGCTCGCATCCAAAGAAGATGACCCCCACACCAACGACCTGGTTGGGGGGCTCATGAGCGTAAGAGGCAGTGTTGATATTTACTGTGTGCTCTTTAAGTCCATTCATAAGCATATAAGCCTAAACCACTTTATAAGGTAAGGTTAGAGAAACAGTCTGTTTTTAATCTCTTAATCTTAATATGCATGTGACATTTAACATGCATCCCAAACTCAAATCAAATCCATATTTTCAGAGTGCCAATAAAGTCTTTGTTTATTTTATTTTTTAACATTTTCTGAATAAACCCAACCATGAGGTGAGTCACTGGACACAGATGTTTGTCTGTTCTGAAAGTAGGTTTTGCCACAGAGCTCCATTGTTGTCAGAGAACTATTAAAACACATCAGTGGGTCACACTGCAGTACGGGGTGACATGTTCCTTCTTTAACATAAACACACACAGCGTAGTTTATTTAACATACACAACTTCTGCCGGAAATACTCACTAGAGCACCAAATGTGTGTTAATCCGCAGCTGAAAATAGTCCTCACAAATCCGCTATTTACACCAGCTTGCGTAACGTTTCTTAGAAACTACACTGCCCAGCTATTTTCAGAAATTACTGAGCCTTTAAAAAAACATACAGTTACACATTTGTGAGTTGTTTTTTTTTTTTTTTTTTTTTTTTAATTTGTCCTCAGAAGAAACAAATGGGCTTGTGGCCCAGAGTCACAGACAGGCTGGGGAAATGAAAAGTAGTAAGAGATGGACAAATACTGTTGGGTTTGCTGTCTTTGTGGGACAATTTAACATAAGGAGCTACTGTAATTTTATATTTGTGATTAACTGAACCGTTTCTTTCGTATCTGCAGGATGGGCTGAGAAGACTCTCTGGGAATGAATATGTGTTCTGCAAAAGTAAGTTTTAAAGAACCAGTGAATTATCACATTATGTCACTGACTAACAGGAAAGGGAGGAAGATTTGAACCTCAATGGTTCTGAGAAGAAGACTGGACAGATACATTACGTCAGCAGCACTCTGACAATGACAGGTTCACACTCTACAAGATGACTCAGACAAGCCAAACACCCTTCACTTAATGTTAGAGATCAGGTAGGTGTACAGACATTTTAGCCTTTGGCCCTCATCATCACAGAGATTATGGAACACGAGGTCTGTTGCCTCAAATCTCATGAATAAACATTCAGGAGGTTATTGTCATGATGAAAGCTTCACAATGTTCTTTTAGCTTTCTGAAGAGTGGATTCTTCCATCTGAGTTTGTTATGTAACCCCATTATGATGATTAAAGTCACAAGAGCTCATGACTGAGAGAAGATCTAAATCAAGAGTCTGTTATCGAAGAAACTGTCTTCTTTTTCATCAGGATATCAACAGTATCCTCAAGTCAGAGCTGCAGCTCCGTCAGCTCTCATTCAATTATTTATACAATCTTATCACACACCATCTTTCTACCACAGTCTAAAAGCACCAAATTTGCAAAGTGAGACACTCGGCCAGTGTGTTTGCACATGTATATAGATATTAGAGAGCCGAGATTGGTACAGTCATTCAGTATTTATCCGTCAAATCCCACACACAGCTGCCTCTCGGTTTGCCCCCTTTTATGGTCAAATCACCTCGAACTGTGAATGTTTGTGTGTGTGTGCGTGTGTGTGTGCGTGCATGTATGCGCACGCTTCTATCTGACAGATATGAGCCAAAGCCAGCTGGCCATCCCAGTCACTCTGAATGACGTGCCTCCACCCATCGCTGAGATGCTGAATGATGAGGAGCGCTGGGAGTTCAACATCCTGGAGCTGGAAGCAGCTACACACAAGAGGTAACGAGGAGGAAGAAACTGAATAAAGGAAGCAAAGTGAGCGGAAAGACTGCTGATCTTCTTAGGTCCAGTAAAGGCAGCTTTATGGTGGCTGCTTCATATTTAAGGGACAGATATGACTGGTATCGATCTTCTTATCTAACAAAATAATTCCACCCACTGAAAGTCAGATTTTCTCATGTTTGTAGACTACAGCAACTCTGATGTCAATTAATGATCCAGCAGATTTGGGGTAAAGGGATAAAGATCTACATCTCATACATCATTTGTAAAATTGAGACTTTAAAGTAGATGAGGATGCAGGAAGAAGGGATAAAGATACTATGGTGTGGAACACGGAGGTACTGGGTAAAGTTTAGGAAAATGCTGATTTGCTGCTTAAACGTGTGCTGTCCGTTCACCCAGTCCTGTGTGTGACCCCCCTGCAGGCCGCTGACTTACCTCGGGCTGAAGATCTTCACGAGCTTCGGAGTGTGCGAGTTCCTGAACTGCTCGGAGGCCACGCTGCGCTCCTGGCTGCAGCTCATCGAGGCCAGCTACCACTCCTCCAACTCTTACCACAACTCCACACACGCCGCAGACGTGCTGCACGCTACGGCCTACTTCCTACGCAAAGAGAGAGTCAAGGTTAGAGGAAAAACACACACAAACTCATGCACCTTCACACATTTTGATTCACCCATTGTGAATCTATATGAACATGAAAGTTATGTATAACAAGGACCTGAAGACATGTAACTGCAGATAAAGTGGTGTAAAATTTTTGTCTCGATTATATAAAAGAGGCATACCTCCTCTGCTTTCCATGAGGAGTTCCTTCTTATCCGAATTCTGATTTTGTGCTGCATAAATAAAACTGACCTGATTTGCCCTACACGGCTTTTATCTAATGAAACACATGCAGAACATTGCTTACATAACACAAGATTCTGGATCATGCACACTAACAAGACACTAGCACACAAAAATAAACAAAAATAACTCTGGCTTCTGCTAATTCCACTTTCGGTTGCTGGACATTTTCTTGTTTGGAAAACAATAAAATTGATTTGCAAGAGATGCAGAAGGCATTTGTAAACACACATGAAATCCTGGACGGATTAAAGTCAGTGAAAACATTTGTTAGCCACTGCATCTGAACTAAATATCACAGCAAGGTGTGTTCTATATGGCAAGATGGCTGAGATACAATAAAGGAGTATCCTTCATGTTGCTAAAGGCCAAATGTCCTAAATAATAACTGATAAAAACACATGCTGTTGTTTATTTAAACGAGCTGGAGCAAAATGTCAAAGAGTTAATACCCACTGCAAAGATTATCTACTAGCTGGTGTCAGTTGAACCTACTTTATTGGCACTGTCATCCAAAACAACCCCGACAGACCCCAGAAATCAGTCAACAGTGTGTGTTTATGATAATCCACTAAACCATTTGTTAACAATATATCCAGTAAACCAACAAGCTTTGGTGGAGTGCAGTCCAGTACTGACATCACCCTCTGTCACTCCTGTCTGTTTCAGAGCAGTCTGGACCAGCTGGACGAGGTGGCGGCGTTGATAGCAGCCACAGTGCACGATGTGGACCACCCAGGCAGGACCAACTCCTTCCTGTGCAACGCTGGTAGTGAACTGGCGATCCTCTACAATGACACTGCCGTGCTGGAGAGCCACCACGCCGCCCTCGCCTTCCAGCTCACTGTCCGGGACAGCAAGAGCAACATCTTTAAGAACATCGACAGGTCTGTAGCGGGAGTCAGTGGTGTTTTCTTTTCCCTCTGTGCTCAGCTGCAGCCATCCATCGGTGTACTGATCCAAATCATTCTTTATCCTCTTCATGCTCTTCGCTTACGACAGGAATCAGTTCCGAACACTGCGACAGGCCATCATTGACATGGTGCTGGCCACAGAGATGACCAGACACTTTGAGCATGTCAGCAAGTTTGTCAACAGCATCAACAAACCAATGGCTGCCATAGAAGAGACCAGCACAAGTGTAAGTGTCGGTGGGCTTTCTCCCAGAAAGACCAGAAAAGATGGAGCCACTTTCATTTACTCATGTTTTATTTGCTAACAATTTCTTGAAAGTTTGGTGGAAAGAAGAAACATCTACCTGTAGACAAAGTTCACATTTGTGCATGTTAGGCTGACCTGCTGTGCACTGACTGAAGGGCTGTATGTTACATGTATTGAAACTGTGCGTGTATTATTTTTCTGTATGCTCAGATGCTTTATGTCTTTCATGTCTTTCCAACAGAGCATAAACAGTGACTGTGAGGGTCAAGCTAACTTCAGGAACTCTCCAGAGAACCGTCTGCTGATAAAGAGGATGTTGATCAAGTGTGCAGATGTGGCAAACCCCTGCAGGCCGCTCGAGCTCTGCATCGAGTGGGCTGGACGGATCTCAGAGGAGTACTTTGCACAGGTGTGTGGACAGCACTAATACAGCGCAGTTTAATAGAACCATGCAGCTACAGGCTGCAAACGCCTGAACAGTCCTGTATTTGTGGGGGAGGGGGGCAGAGCTGTGCAATGTGCATTTATCTTCACTTTGTGACTTCAGTGTGATCTGTGTGTGTTTGACCTGCAGACAGATGAGGAGAAGAGACAAGGGCTGCCCGTGGTGATGCCAGTGTTCGACAGGAACACCTGCAGCGTGCCCAAATCTCAGATCTCCTTTATAGACTACTTCATCACGGATATGTTTGACGCCTGGGACGGTAAGAACAATGCTTCCTGTTGTGCACTCTGCAGTGTGTTTGCATGCCTCTCCTTTGCTTTTCTGCGTTTGAAGAGTTTTTATAAGTGACCTGTTAAGTTATTTCCTTGTTGATGTTAATTCCAAGTGGGCTAGCGTGTTCCTGAAATAAAACCACATACATATTTACCATTAGGTCTGATTATATTAGTAAAAGGTCAGGGTCACATTCATAGTTTTTTTTTTTTTTTTAAACAGGTGCTGCAGCTGCACTGCTTTACAAGCTTAAATGTTTACTTGAAGAAACTAAGTACCTGTTGATCCAGAGGAAGTGATCTGCTTCTGCTCTGGTCGTTGCCCTGATCATCTGCCAAACTTAGTTTGGAGCCACTCACTATTGCTAATTACCTTTCTCACAGGCCCCTCCCTGGACACACCTGGTGACGTTTGTGTTTCCGGTTGACTAACCTCTGAATTTACATAGATTGACTGAAACAAAATGGCAGTTTAGTTCAGATATATTCAGATATATTCACCTTGGCCCCCTCTGTTCCTGCCTTCGATTATTCATTTTTCCTCAGACAGATTTGCAGGATAAGAAATTCCAGGAACAAGGTGAGGGGGACGAGTGAAGGGAAGCAGGAAGGGATAGCGTGGTTCTCGTAGCTCCCCATTCCCACTGAATTTCTCCTTTAGTTTAATCTTCCCAAGAGGGAACTTGTTTACTGTCAACACGGCTCTGATGTCACGGAAAGATTCCAAATTCCAGTGGGACGGAGAGAAACTGTGAGGGCGTCAGGGGAGGGGAAGTTGGGAAAATAGTAGAGGGGGTGAGGTTTTACGATCGCTCGGTTTTGGGGAGGGAACTTCTCTTACACATAAACACAAAAACACACATGCAGCCGATTTCAGTTCACCAGGGTCACCGTCGGGTCACTGTTAGTTCCAGGGATGCAGAGTGGGTCGCCAGCAAGCCGGAAACGAGGATGTAAATAACGAATGAATGGGTCATGCACACACTCTGAGAACACACACTTCGTAGACCAAAAGCGTGTGTGTGTGTGTGTGTGTGCGTGTGTGCGTGTGTGGGAGCGAGGCAGAGAGACATTTCAACCCCAACAGTCCTTTTATGTGGGAGCTACATTACAAAGTGTACATAACATTAACCACTGTACATGAACTAACCACACACACACACACACCCGCGTACAAACACACATCTTCCTGCCTCATAGTTTGTGTGGAATGATAACAGGAAGAGAGCGGTGGCAGGTATGTCTGCTCCGCTGACATTTCACCGGAGGTGTTTTGGTTTGTTCGTGGTTTTCATTCAGCCTTAAAGGATACGGTCACCTCAAAATAAAAAAAAATCACACTCGCATGCCCCTTTGTGCACTGATGGAGTGGGTCGCTGGAATCACTGCTCCCGTCTGTACTGGCCCTGAAGAGATCCCTTCATAAAGTTGTTTCAGTGGAGCAGTAGAAAACCTGCAGTGTGTGTTTGGCTCAGGTGAAGTTAATGAGGCTTCAACACTCTGAGTTGGTCAAATCCAGTGATTATTTTCCCACGTTACTGTCTTTTCAATACAAACTTCTGCATGTGAAACGATCAGTGGATCGTCTGATGATTATCTGTGTCCATTTTTCCTTCACCTCGCAGCCTTTGCCAGCCTGCCCGGCCTCATGGAGCATCTGTCGGAGAACTACAAGTACTGGAAGAGCTTGGACGAGATGAAGTGTAAGAGCCTGCGGCCTCCCCCTCCTTCCTGACCGGTTCCTCGTCGCCTCCTCTCATCCATCGCTCCGAGCAGGGTAGGACAGTGAACGCAGCCCTGCGGTGGAACAGTTAGTCTCATCAGCTGTGACTCTGCGCCCTCCCAGGCGCCCACCCCCGAACCTGGCCCGGACCTGGGCAGTCGGGGACTCTGAGAGCAGACGTCACTGACTGGTGAACACGGAGACGCTGTTTCCATCTCAAATCACAGCCTCTTTTCTTCCGTGGTTCAAGCTGGAGGTGGCGTTCTGCCCGTGGAGAACAGGTTGTCATTTGAGGCCCCCGTCGACGCTCAGTCGCCACTTTATGGCCCGGTTAAGTTTTCCTAATAGCACCTCTATGAAACTGCGTGGAACTCATGGTTCACCTGACAATCTGTACCGTACACACCAGAACCCTGCACTTTAGCTGATCAGGACAGTTTGAGCTCCCTCTTGCTTTATTTGCTTTTCACAGTTGTTTTTTTTTTTCAGTTATTAATTTTCTTTAACCAAATCTTTCCGTTCGCCATCCGTCCGTCTTTTTGCTGTAAAAGAAACGTGGTGAATGAGGCGGTGACCAAAGCTAGAGGTACTGACTGAAAGTAAGGACCTAAAGAGATTCTCAAACGTTCATTTTGTAATTGCCAACTTGTGAAAGGTGCTCAGCTGGAATGATTAACTCTTAGGAGCTGTGGTATGGCCAGCACCATGAGACACGCTTTGACTTGTGTCTGGGACCAAATTCGTACCAGTCAGAGGTCCCCGCTGACCCTGTTTCCCACAGCTTATTGGAAGTATTTAAGAAAGGGGAGATTCAGAGACAGCTAGCAAAGTGCCCAGGTTCCAGCGCACAGGCTTTCTAAATGTCCAGCATCAAAGAAGGGCTGATTCTGTGCATGTAGCTAACAGGAGGTGAGATATTTCACCCAGAAATCTGCTGTGATGGTCGTTCCTTCGGTGCACTGTGAAAGCAGCCAGTGGAGATCTTTGCCAACCCTGCACGTCAGAGCTGTTCAAGGTACAGGTGTCAGATTGTGACACCAACTGTAGACTTCTGCACCCAAAAAAAGTCAAAACAAATCTGACTTGAATCTGAAGAATGTCGATAAAAGCCTTCTGTGTGAAGCTACACTGACTGTTGTACGGTGCGCAAATCTTTAAAGTCTTGGTGCGTCGCACCTTCCAGCAGCCTGACAGCTGTGAAGGAGCAGCAGATCCATGTTTGGATCCAGCTTATAAAAACAGCCGCTGCAGAGCCAGCGTCTGCCTGCTGCCCCCCTAACACTAATCAGCTCCGGCTCCCACATGGTTTTTGTTAAACAGATTTTATTTCAGATCCTTTCACCTTGCAGTCATTTGGCTCTTTGGGAGAAATATTGTTGCGCATGTTTTTCAAATTATTTGGATTCAAAGCGTCAGACAAGGCCGTCAGGTCGTGAGATTTATGTGATGTGTCTGCCCTCTGGTGGATAGATGGGGTCGTTGCAGTCAGATCAGATCCAGGAAATTACCCCACAGGGAACAGGATTAGAAAAGACAATGATTTATCAAAATCAGCATTTATAAAGCAAAACTATTGACTTTAATATTTGGGGGTTGGAGCCAGGTACCAGTATTATAATACATGTACACACAGACGTTGAATTAATCCCTGTATTTATCAGAGCACTTTTATTTTAGGCCGCCCGGTTAGCTCAGTTGGTAGAGCACGAGACTCACTCTCTCTGGGTCGTGGGTTTGAGCCCCACTCCGTGCGGCACCGCCTCCCATAGGCCCACCGCCTGCGGGAGGCAGTCGCCCCCGTTACCTGGGCCTGGAACCAGATAAGCGGCAGATAATGACATGACTTTTATTTTAAATGTTTACCACATGAAGGTGTAACGGTATTGAAAAGCACCACTGCCACATTTGAAATCAGTTTTTAAACGAAGAGAATTGGATTTGCAGATTTCCCTAAACCACCCGAGCTGCTTTGGTAAAATCGTGTAATTCCATTATGGTCTGTCACCATTTGTTGTCTCAAGGCTCCATTTAAATGATGGTCATGAGTGAGACAGGACACGTTGCTGTGTGTGTACAGTATGTGTGTCTTAATCCAGGAAACGCACATTGCAGTATTAACCAAAGGCACAGAGAGCTCTTTACAGGTGCCTTATTCTTTGGTCATCTTTACAGAAACAAGTTTGTTTTTTTGTTTTTTTTGTTTTTTGGTTGAAATAGTTCCTCCTCAAAAAAAAAAAAAAAAAAAAAACACAAGAGAAAGCCATACATGTTTTAGATATAATATATATATATATATATATGACTTTGGGTTTGTTGCATTATGGTCTGTGCTACAGTTTTAAGTTGACTTGTTGAGTCAGTGTTAATAGTTCTGTCACGATGGTCCTGACGTTTTATCATTTCTTTTGTACAGCCGAGCTTTTAAAGGCGTAAGACTCGAACTGAATCAGGTGCAGTTGGCTCAAATGTGAATTTCCTAATTGTTTCGTCAGCTATGGTTTCAGTTCACTTCAAAGAGACAGAACTGGTCACGTCCAGTGTATTCACCATGATGATGTATTTTACTGATGATCAAGGTCTTAATCAACGCCTTAATCTTGTCTCACTTTAGGTCCGCTATTGTTGCAATACACTGTAAACTACCTAATGTAACTGCTGTTCTTGTAAATACTCAGCCCATGTATCGATCAGCCACAGCATTAAAAGCAGTTACAGGTTTTAATGTTGTGGCTGATCGGTGTATATCCTTTTTGCTTTGCATTTTACAAAATTTGCGTGTGTAACTTTTGTTTTGTTATATGTTGCAGGGGTGATTTTTTTTTTTTTTTTTACAGTGACTTGAATTGTGGCTCCACCTCTGAATGTTTCATGGCTGCTGTCACTGATCATGAAAAGATATTTTTGCTAGATTTCTACTCACAAAGACAGTTTAAACATTTCAGACAAACATGCCTTTTCCGTGAGCAGCAATGACTGGAATGTGATGATATAAATTAGATCAGATGACAGCCAGTCGCTTAACGCCTCGCTTTGAGTGTGCTGAGGCAGAACCAGATTGTACAACTGCTTGTTATGTAATGATAAGCCTTCATCACTTACAGTGATTCCTATTTCCTGTCCTTCATCTCTGACACCGATGGCCGTGGCTGCGACAACGTGCCAATTCTGTGCTTTGTATAATTCATGAACGGAACGATAATTAGAAAGTGGTAATGTTATACACGGTACAAATTATTTTTAAAGGAAGAAAAACCATCATGATTGGCCAACGACAACTGCAAAGTGTGTTTTGAAAGATTTTACTGCCTCATGCATAGTAGTGACCAAAGCTTTCAGTCAGAGTCACTTAAGATCTACCATGTTTGAAAAATGTAATGTACTTTGCTTTCTCTGGATTATGATGTCTTATTTTGATGTTCCCTGTCAAACACAAAAATGTATTGTGAGAGACAATTAAAGCATTCTTTAAATATGAGCTTGGTATGAGAACAGCAGCGGCAAGTTTAGAGGAATATTTTGACATTTTGGGAAATGTGCTTATTGTACAGAAGATACAGAATTTCATGTGATCCATTTTCTCCATCTGAGCTAAACTGTTTTCTCTCCTGTGTTAATGACTTAAGAACGGGGGGGGATTTAGATCAGACTAAGGAAATGGATCACCAGAATTTTTTTCACACTTGCCTCCCATACCGATTCCTGAACGATACTTTTTTTTTTCAATACCAAATTTTTTAAAACTCTATTTTAGAAAATCTATATTACACATAACTTTGAAAAACTTTTTATTTTTCCGTTTCTGCACTTTTTCCATTCATACATGCATGCAACAGTTTGAAGTCAGTATATTAGGCTTACTGCAGCACACCATTATATCACTCAGCAATTCTTCTTTAGAAAAATCAGCATGTCACAAGCTGGCTCCAGGCTAACAGTGTCCCCAGCAGTAGAACATGTTCTGAGGGTGTGGATGTTGCTTGCATACAGAGAGAACTTCGCGTAGCTCAAGTAAATCCTTCTTAAATGTGGGAAAAATCTGGAGCGTGGCTTTGTGGGCGTGGCTTTGTGGGCGTGGCGTAAACTAGTGTTTTTCCTGGACGACTGGACACAGCCAATCACCAGCACTTTTGAGCTTGGCACGTCAAACATGCTGCAAGCTTATTGGCTCATTGACGTCGACGAGATTATTAACCCATTAGGTATCGAAATAAATGACATTTTTCGATACCCGATAGTATCGAAAATGACTGTCTTCACATCAACACACGAGGCTCGAAATAAAAAATATTACAACTGATCTGTTTCTGATACGAGGTATTTGCTGAGTTTAAACACTTTTCATTCAAAAGGCAGACAACTGTTAACTTTATCAGTAAACAGCAGCAATAATTATTACATTAAATTCAAATTATCAACCAACAACCTCCCGCTTCTCCTCTTTAAGGCAGTGACACGAAGGTCAAAGTTCAGAGTCCTCCGTTCTCCTCCAGTTTCTGGAAAAGTGCCAGGCTGCGGAGGTGGGACTGCCTTTCTCCGTCCTTCCACAGAATCAGCAGGTGGTCCGCCGAGCACGTGACCAAACCGTTCTCCTTGAAGCTCACAAACATCTGACGGAAACCCAAAGGCGATTATGAAAACACTACCGTCGCACCGTTTTGAAGCACAACATAGGGTGTGTTTGCTCATCATGAAACCGTACCTGCACTGCCCCCGAGTGTCCGATCAGGTCTCCTGTCAGCTCCAGTGTCCTGATGTTGGGGACGTCCATGACCTTCTTGGATGGAGGACCAGTCTGTTTACTTGACCGGCCAAAAGTCCACATCCCAAAGAACCCTGGTTTGATGGACAGAGAGAGCCTTCTTTAGAACAATGAATTAAAGAGAACTGTACTCTGTACTGAACCAGTTACACACACTTTTACTGTCACTACTGAGCAGCACATCAACCAGAACCTGTGAGGGAGAAACTGAATTTAAAGCTGCTGTAATAAATATCGTCACTGAATCCAAGTCCAGTATTCGCTCCCTGTCCTTTGACCTTCTCTTCCTGCAGGACCCATCGTTAAAATGGCCACATTTATACCAACTTTTCCTTTTAAAGACCACAAGAGATGCAAGTGATTGATTTCTGGTTTCCTAGAGAGACATGAAACAAACAACAGACAAATAAATGGCCGTTGGTGATGATTAGGAAGAGATTTAGACTGACTGTAGCTCTGCAGCCAAGCTCTCTTCAGAATCAGACTATCAAAGACGGCACGACTGCACAGACAACACTCATCTTCAGACCACTCAAGCTCTCAGTGCTGGGATAGTTCACTTTCCTTTGATAAACACAATACCACATCTGGACTGCATTACTGCACCTCCACACTGCCCACACATCAAAAATCTCAACTGTAAACACACACACACATTCACACAGGTTGAGTGGAGGCAATTTTCCTCAGTCTTTGAACTGATTCATACTCATGTATGTGATCACTGGGAACATAATCCAGTTTTTTTTTCAGATGACAAATCCACCGGAGGAAATGGGACAATGGCAAACCACATGATGTGTCTGCATGTTTGTACAGTGTGCGAATTACGTACCATCGTATCAGCAGTGTGACATTTCAGGTCCAACCTGAGACTGTATGTTTATGTTTGTGTGTGTGTGTGTGTGTGTGTGTGTGTGTGTGTGTGTGTGTGTCACCTGCAGAGGCAGGTTCAGCAGGCAAAGGCAGGTCTTGGATCTCCCACATCCTCATGCTCCCGTCTTCAGAGCAGGACATCAACTCGCTAAAGCAAAGACAGCATCACACTCACAGTTCAGTCTATTGTGTTCTTCTTTTGTTTTTTTTTTGTTTTTTTTTATTGAGAATTTTTGGTGAGATTTATAGAAAAATACAAACATTTTTCATAATTGGAAACTAAATGTGACATGTTCTCGTTTTGACCTTCAGGAACTGTATTATGAAGTTCCTGGAGTCTCGTAAGTCTGAACAAGCTCGACACACTTATGAACTTAATCACATTGCATTTCTAACTTTCTCTCACACTTTACAAAGAGAACATGTACAGTGCATTTACCTGTCAGATAACAACATGGTGTGTAAGACATTGGAGTCATGGGCGACCTTCCTGTAGGCCACCACTGTTTTGGCCAGAACACTGTAGACATACAGTCCACTGCCCACAGCTGCCAGGATGAGCTAGAAAACACACAAACATTAGGTTATTTTTTTGGATCACAAAAACAAAACAACGTATAAGTTTTGTGATGATACAAACAGATGCATCCACTCATCCTGTGTCCTTCACCTTTCCATTGGTGGTCAGATGCTGAATGGACATCTCACTGGGTTTGGGAGCCCCCAGTCGTATTTCAGCCTGAGCACAGGTTTGTGATTCCTCCCACAGGATGTGCTCATAAGCCAGAATGTTCCAATCAATCGCATCCCATAAGATCAACTCGCCGGCGTGGGAACCACTCGCGAAGAGCCCGTCTGAGGGAGACACGGCAATATCCAGAACTCGGTTTATACAAAGCCTGCACCATTCAGTTCTATATCAACAGTCACTTTGATTTTCAGCAGTGTTTCAGCGCTTCCTCAAAGAGACTGACCGTTCACGTTGATAAGAGCTCGAATCTGGTCCTGGTGGTCGGACAGGCAGCGAATTTCAGCCACTGACACAGAGGAATGAGTAGAAAACGTCAGCCTGTAGATCACTGAGAAGAAGAAGAAACAGAACAAATACAGATTCTGTTAAGTCATGTGCTTTTCCTCTTTGTGCATAACACATACTATTAGTACTTAACATCCTTGTCAAAAGAGGTCATCAGAATCTTTCTCTTACTTATTTCTTTATCCATTGCAGCTGCTATGCAGTTCTTGGGCAACTCTATCAAAGCAGTTATTCCTGCCAAAACACGAAACACACGATGCCAACGTTAATCAGTGTGTGTGCAAACAGCGGTGCCAGGGTGAACACAGCTGGTGCGACAATCAACAAATGAGAGGTGTTTTGTGTCTTACCAGTGTCACTGTGGTTCTGCCTGTGACACTGCAGCTGAAAGTCTTTGCTCCACACACACAGCTCCTCTCCGCCGGAGAGCCACAGACATAGACGCTCCAGCACCAACAAACACTGCGAGAGACACACAGCTGGGTGAGGACATGAAGTAAAGACGTGCTGTTTTTAATTTGGCCATGCTCGCACACATATATGTGCACACACACACACAATATCAATGAAGAAAATAAATCAAATGTAATTAGCCTATAGATGCAGCAATTAACCTTATTCCATCAAGTCATAGTAGAGTTGGAAAGTCTAACGTGAAGGACCCAGATGTTCTGTTCATGTTCTGTATTAAAATACATGAAGCACTGACTTTTACAGTTTCCTGCTAAGATGCTTTCATGTTTTAATCCCTTTAATCTTTTTAAAGATAAAAAATATTTAGTCACTGGTGAATCAGAGCACCACTACTGACAGTGATATTTAACAGCGACTGAGATGAAACCGGACATTAACATAGAATTCTGTGGACCTTGAACTAAATATACACTTGAATACTGTAAATTAAATCTAACTACTAATAATCTTATTGCTTCTTTTATAAGATACCACAGTATCTTTAATATTTGGATTCATTATATTTTTACCCAGGCATCATGTGACACCTGTGAGATAAACAACAGGTGACTGATGCATGAACAGTATTAATCCTTCCTTCTTGTCATTAACACACAGGCGTCTTTTACATAAACCTTCTTTTTTCCATGACTGGACCTTGAGGGAAGTGGCCACAATGCTTGTGCAGCAATTTGGCATCTGTGGCACAAGAGGGAGTGGTGTCACAGCAGTAAAACGGCAGCGAGTAGAAAAGTGTGTTTTCTGTTCTCACACAGCCTCTGTCAGTTTTGGATTTAAAAACTTATTTTGCTGCTGAAGCCCCCTTCTCACTAATGAATCCACTAATCCATTATCTCATCAGTTTCATAAATTATTCTGAAGTTGAATTGTGAGTCTCTTTTATTCCTGTTTGTGTATAAAATAAATGTAAAGTTTATTTATTACAGTGCTCTTAATAAGTCATAACGAGACATTCCCTTCCGTTTGTTTTAGCGTGTGCTGCTGCTGCCTTTACATTCATCTGACAGTGTTCACGCCTGTGTCGTGTTGGTTAATGTTACAGCTGCTTATTCACATATAACATCAACGTGCAAAACTGTAATCGCATTTTTGTAACGAGGTGTGTGTCTAAAAGGGGTTGGAAACAGGTTTGTCAATTACCTTTACAGAAGACTGAAGATCTGAAATGGTCTGAACCCTGTTGCCTGTATCAGGGTCCCACAACTGACAAATGAAATTAAGGAAAATAAAGTTTGAATTACAAACACATGAGTTCAGTGTGTGTTTAAATGCAGGGCTGTCTGCTTTGTCTTCGGTTTGAGGATACACTGAGACTTCTGTCTGAGGAGGCGGTGATGAGGGAGGTGTGCGATGTGAGTCCATTATTACAGGTGAAGGTGGTTATGGCTGTTATTTGCTGGGAATGGCCCCTCAGCTCCTGCAGTCTCTCGCCGGTCTAACAGCCAGACCAAAAGAAAATCAGTAATTAGTGCCACAGTGTTGGGTGCAACTTCACAAAGCACAAGAATAATGCACTTGTAACATATTACCTCAATATTCCACACCAAAACCAGGCCATCATCTCCTGCTGAGGCACATCTGGAAAAGATAAGATGAAAGGTACTCATGTGACACAAATGCCTCAGTGGAGATCACCTTTAGCAGGTTAACTAGTCAAACACTGCCAGACAATGTCTATCTATGTGAGGAATCATTTCCCGTAGCTCCATCTCCACCCGAGAAACCTTAAAAAACATCTGTCCTGGGGCTTACCACCTTCGCTTGCCCCTTTGACCCTAAACCATCCACACCGCCTGTACCCAAAATCAACAGAAAGGATGAGCGGATAAAAAAGAGAGGTAAAATGAGAAGAGAGGAACTGTCAAGGATATATTTTCAGACTTCAAAAGCAATCCGGAGAGAATTTTCTGGCCTTTGCCCCCGACTGTGGACCTGTGTGCGGAGAGGACAAGACCCAGAGGAGGGGGTTATTACTGGAGGAGACCAGGCGTGAAGCAACCCCCACCTACTGACACACACACACACACACACATACTTAGTTCTGTTATAAATCCCAATCTGACCACTTATGCAGACCCACTGTACCATGCCAGTGTGCAGCATGCTTCCACAACGCAGCGCAGAGAAGAGAGCAGGTGCAAAACCCTTATATGTGTGTGTGTGTGTGTGTATGTGTATGGACAGCATTAAAGGGCTTTGGTTATACTGTGCTGTGCACACACAATCACATAGTGGTGATGATTGGGCTCTTGTCATGCTCTGTAAGTTTGCTGTAGGTGAGGATCTCCTGTCAATCACAGGGGGATAGAGGCCAGCCAAGGGTAGAGAGGAGAGAGGTTAGAGAGAAAGAGAAAAACAGGGAGGGGGTTGTGGTCTGCTTACCTGAAGTCATCAATCTGCACCAGAAATCGAACAATGTCAAAATGTCCTTTCAGCACCTGCAGCTCAGTGAACCAGTTTTTGGGCTGTTCCTCACCAATGCACAACACAGGGCTTTTCTGCAGACATAAGAGGGAAAGTAGTGAGACAAACCGGCCGAGGTGCAGAGGCAGACGCTGGAAGGCTGGAGAAAGTAGAGCAGAGACAGACTGTGGTGGAAAGTAACTCAGTGCATTTACTCAAGCACTGTACTTAATTTTATGGGATTTGCACTTTCCTTTATACTTTGACTTCACAAAATTTCAAGGGGATATATTGTACTTTGTCATTTTTAGGGCAGTAACAATCGCTTGTGAATAAATGCCCATCACAACCTCCCAGAGCCCAAGGTGATTCCTTCAAATCTCGTTTTGTTTAATGAACAGACCCAAAACCCAAAGATATTCAGTTTAAAATGATTAAATAAACATATCTCTGTGATGATGCAACAGAGCAGAAGCAGCATTTTCCTGCTGCAGCTCCTTGAGATGGAGCTGGTTTCCACTGCTTGATATTAGTTAGCTAGTCCAGTGGTCTCCAACGTAGGGGCCAGGTCCCTTCAGAGGGTCACAGGATAAAACTGGGGAATAATTATTTAAAAGAAACCACCCGAGGAGCTGAAGGAAGCAGTAATGTGTCTTTGTGGTGTTAATAACCATTTCCCAGCCTTTTTAGTTTGTGTCTTCTCATCATTCCCGTTATCTCTTAGGGGTGGACATGAATTATGAGCGGTTCAGCCACGACTGTGCTTTAACTGAAGGATTTTCAGACATTAGCGATCAGGTGTCAAAGTCAGGAAACAGGTGTTGATGATAACCAGCTCATGAACATCTCACCTCCACCGAGCTTTGAGCTTCCCGACCACCGAGAATCCACCGAAGCATGACTTGGTTTTTTATCACCAGCTAACGTTAGCTGAAGACACAGAATAAAAGCAGTTCAGAGTCATGTTTACATGTTTACGACCCAAAACCACAGGTCAACAAACGAGCTAGCGCTATGGGCGTGTGTGAATCGTCTTACCGGTCGTTAGCGTAAACAAAGCGCTTTCGCTTTGAGATATCTTCCTGTTTATCGCCCCTGTGACAGGATTTTGACTCGAAACGCTCGGATTATTTCACCAAAGCAGCCAAATATAAACCGAACACTGTAACATGTAAGCTACATGATATAAAAGGAGAATTACAGTCACGATCACAACAAACCATTCATGTGACTGCGACTACGGAAGCTTTTGTAGGACAAGTTTCATCCGGGTCGATTAATATTGGGGAAGCGATAGTAAAATCTGCTGCGCCAAACATTTTGATTTTTAGAATAGTTAAACATCAGCTCCGGGCATGTTTTAAGATGTATACAAACACTTTGCTTTGAACAGTAAAAACCTGAACTTTTTTCATACAAAATGTCCACGGTTGGAAAGAGTATTCGGATCCTTACTGAACTAAAGGTGCTGATACAACAGTGTAAAAATACTCAGTCCCCAGTCTGGAAAGACTTCATGCACATAATTTTGCATTTCACACATTTTACTGCTGCACACAAGATGTTTCAACGGATGCATGTGAAAACAGCCTCTTAGAGTTAAAACTCTGCATATACATCATGTAACGATGATCAGACGGGACTTTCATGCAGAGTCGGCTGTCTCCTGTTTAATTCAGTGTCATTCTCCTTCTCACAACTAGATGGCAGTGTGTAACAATCCCATGAGATCAGATGAGGTCCAAACCTTTATTAGCAAGGCACAAACCAATATTTTTGCAAATAGTTTCCTCTTGTATTTATGTAAATCATGGGTATAATTCTAAAAAGACAAAATCAAATCATATGTTTGATTCTCTTCTATGATTGGAACTTTCTCTGCCTGCAGTTTTTCTTGCTCCCCCTTATCTTATCACTTCCCTCCAAAGACTTGCATTAGTGTTGACTTGCTCTCGTTCCACATCCTCTCCCTCCACTCTGTATTCTCCTCCTCTCGGTGTGTCCCCTGTTAACACACTGATACACACACACCAGACACACAGTCACACATCACCCTGGCTGTGTCTACTCCTGCTCCCCCGATTGAGACGACATGCAGTGTAGGGCCTGTGACCTTCATGGTGGCTCAGATCTGCGGCTGGCACTGATTTCTGATTTAGTGTCGATCCGCCGCGCTTGTCAGGGGCTGCGAGGTGCTTTCCATGTGGTAATAGAAAAGCTCAAGGGCAGCTAGAGAAAGGAGGAGGGTTAGGGAGAGGGATTGGTTGAGGTGGAGGGAATGGGTTTTAGATGTGAGGACGGGTGATGCTCTGTTTGTTTAACTACCTGTCAGCTCTCTGAATGAATGGGTCAAATATGCAGACTGCAGAGAAGTGTTTTGAGTCAGTATATAATTAATTCAAAAAATGTGGAGGAATGTGATCCAAGCACAGAAGCGTCAAAACTAATGCTAGCTGCTCTGTGAGGCTGTGCTGCCAGAGCTGAATGTTAACATGTCACAGTGCTCACCAAAGTTATTACTCTTTACCCTGAAGGGAACGTGAGTGTCTGTACCAAATATCAAAGCACTAAAAACCAAACTGTCAACCTCATTGTGGTGTTAGAGGAAAAGTCAGAGAATCACCAAAGTTATTAGGACACACTGTACACTAAACGTTAATACCTGAACCAGTGTATCTGGCAGATTTTTCACAGTCACGATGTATCCTCTGGGCACCAAGAACATTTTTACCATATTTCATAGAAATTCATCCAATATTTGTCAAAATATGTTGCTAAAAAACAAAAATGTCAACCTCATGGTGGCACTGAAGGAAAGGTCAGAGGATCGCCAAAGTCAACTGGATTTATCCTCAGCTCATCCAGTAGCTATTGAGGTATTTCAGTCTGGACCAGTGGTGGACGACCAGCACCTGACACATTATAAGGTGAAGATGAGAGAAAAGAGGAAGTAAGATTATTAAAAAACACGTGAGAACAGGAGGGTAGGTAACAGGAAGAAAAATGGAAAAAAAGTAAGTGGTTCCTGAATGAAGTAGCCTCGGTCTGGAGTAGACGAGGTGTCAAATATGACCAATGGCAGGAATCAGCTAAGAGGTGAAGTCATGATGCGATGGCCACCGAAACACTCACAGCACTAAAGACCAACCGAGAATCAGAGCAAAGAGAAAAGTCTGCCTGTCCCCTCTTCCTGCGCTTTAGTGCCTGATCGCATCCCCCTATCTCCAGCCTGTAAGGAAAACAAATGGTTATAATGATGGAAAAGGAATTAAACTGTAATTTAACAACGGCCCAACAACAGTTTTCAATAACGGGCTCCCTCCCTCGCTGTTCGGAGGGGTCTTGTAGAAGAGGGAGGCTCATTCCTGACCAACACACTTCACTGTCCCTCTTCATCAGTCTTTCACTGTGTTCTGCTTTACCGACTGTGGCCTCTGCCTCGACAGGAGATCTGCACTCAGACCTCAACATGTACAGTGGCGTCTTCATAAGTCCACAGCTAATGACACACAGGACCTGTCCATAATTTCTGTTTCTTTACACATTAATTTTTGTGTTAAGAACATGCATTTTCTTTCTTCTATCTTGCTGCCAACAAGTTATTTTCCAGCTTCCCTACCCTGTCAGCCTGAAGTTCATTTGTTCCTACTGCAGATATAAATCTACAGATGCAAATGTTACTAACCCTAACCCTAAGCCTAACCCTAACCCTCAAACTGGAGTAAATTGTATATTTATTGGGGACTATTTTCAGCTGCGGATGAATACACATTGGGTGTATTTGTATGGTAGCAGGACCTTATGTGTGGCAGACACACAGACCTCACCCACACCCGTTTTCATACATATTTCTTTGGTATAAACTGGTTCCAATGAAAACTGTCAACTGATTTTTTTTTTTTTTTACTGACCCTTTAAACTTATTTTAAGCCATAAGACTGATTTAAAACAAAGTGGATGTGTATCTGATTAGAATATATATGGCACATAATCCAGAGGATGATGGTCTAAAGCTAAAACCAGGGAGGATGTCTGAGTGTATTCAAGCTTCTGTCACTTTGATTTGTCACATGAGTATGACTGTAATTGCTGTGTTTCAGTCATCATAGGTTAATTATCAGCCTTGACCTATTACATACGCACATACAGACACTCACACAGCTTCGATGTCGGGATGGAAGGATTGTTTTTGTGCAATCCCAAAAAGTTAGAAGCCATTACAGCACAGTAATGTAAAGCTGCCAGTTCTCTTTTACTCTGTATCTTGCTCCTCTCTGTCTAACTGATCATCATTGTCTGTCTCTCCACCCTCCTTCACCCCTCCCTCCCACATTTGGTGACCCACTAATGTTCTGTTCATTTTCTCTTATGAATAGATAATGGGCAAAAATCAAATCTCTTCATTTGCATGTAATACAATTAAGACCTTTTCAAACAATGACAAATGGAGGGAGCAGCGAGATGTCAGTCAGCCTCGTCACTGTGAAAGCAAAGACAGCATCGGCGAACCTCCATTTTAACGAAAATTAATAAAACCTTCAAATGGGATTTTCCCGCCGCCATCTGGAATAACAATCACCGAGACACTCCTAGACTCTGCCTGTCAAATAAAATTAAAGTTCTCATGAATTTGGATTCATAACGCGGATGTGAAGCCACCAACATGTCTCTACTCCAAAAAAAACCCCAGAGGATTTGATTTTTTATATCAGTAATAATGAGATGTGTGGCTCAAACTGACTTCAAAGATCAGCTTCTCTTTCTCTCATTGGTTGAATGACAGACGTTGGAAGCATAAACTTTGTGTTTGTGACTTATGGTTTCATTCATACAGGGACAATAACATCAGCCCCAGGGTTCAGATCGTGTTCTCATTACAACGGATAGCATTTAGGTGTTACTGAAAGGACACATTCACACTGCTCACATGCTCACATGTGCATTAAAACAGTTTGTGGTTGTTGTATTTGTCCCTTCTGTCCACACTGCTCCTGAAGCAATCTCTTTATGCTAAGCTAAGCTAACCAGCTGCTGACTGTAGCTTTAAATTTAACAGACCAATATGAGACGGCATCAAATTCAAACAAGCAAATTTTCCAACATGTCAAACTACTTTTGTTATTTTGTAAAGACAATGAAAAAAATCTGGACCTCTGCAGGAAAATGTTCTGATTTTTAAAACAGGAGCCAAATACGTATGTTCCCTAATATAAATTCACGTAATTTCATCCAGACATCGTCTTCTCATACACATCTGTAAAAATGCCCACACACACATACATGCATACCTATGCATGCACACACACAAATTCTCTCTCTCTTTCACACACACACACACACACACAGGAAAATTAATGAGCTCTCATTCATAATCCAGGACAGAGAGAGCCATATTCACCCTTGGATGGTTTATTGACTGATTTCATTTATTTGTGTGGAATAAATAGGAGGTAAACATTGGCTTGCTCTCACATTTTCCACGACACACTCGCTGCACAGCATTGTGGGAGAATGAACCCACCAACAGCGGGGTCACTGATTGGCTACCTCGTCAGCGTGTGACAAATTACCCAATGAGAAATAGGTTACCCATTTCCACAAACTAATTAACCTGGGTGATAGTGAAACAAATTATTACATTTATGTAATATTATTTCACATCTGTCGCTAGACTACAAAAATCTTTATCCCTGAGCTTCCCGCCCCCAATCGCTCCTTCTTGATTATAAACACGTCATGCACATAAACATACACATTCTGCATGTATCTGTAGCGTACATGCAGATTCTTTATTTTAAAGGAGTTATTTTAGTTTATTTCAGCTCTTTAAAAATAAATATTATTAGTTAAAAGTTTTTTTTTTTGCCAAATATAGCATGTTAAAAAGCACCTGAAGCATTAGCTTTCAGCATGGAGATGGGGACCCCTTTAAGGGTCACAGGATAAAGGTGAGAGGTCATGAGATGATCAAGAAGATAGAAAAGGAAAGAAGAAATATTTTGGCGACTTGAATTATGTTCAGTTTTAATCTTAAGATATTTGATGGTTAAACCTCTTCTATAAGTCATAGAAGGGAACATGACTCTTTGGCTAAACTGTTCCTGAGTTAAATCTGATCAGCTTCATTGATGTATGAGGTGTGTTACACAAAACACTTCTTTAAAACATTATAAACGAGCTGAAAGAGAAAAATAACAGGACAAAGTGAACTAATGTGTAACTTAAACAGTCAACAGTCACAGACGCCCTTTTAGAAACAGATTCTGGATTCGTTTTAAATACACAGGGTTTGTACAGCACATGCTCAGAAACAGCAAATGTGAAGACCATACTTTTAGCTAACGTCTAAAGCATTTATATATATGCATGGATATACTTAAAAGTGCAGTTAGTTTTCAAAGCACACTGACTCTACTAATTTGAAAGCTGGATTTAAACACAAAAAATATGTAGTAATATGAAATAATAGACGATTTGGTAGCAAGTGGTTGACTGTTTCATAGACCACCCAACTGTCGACTGAACATTATCACCCAGAACTTTATGACACCAACAGGCGCTGAACTTCCACACTGATGCCAACGAGCCAAACTCACAAACTGCAAACAAGCAACAGCAGAGGCAGTGGGAGGTTTAAGGATCAAAAACAAAGCACAGTCACTGTGAGTTCACTCTAATAACCCAAAGTAAAATGATGCACTTACCTGTGGGTCACACAAAAGAGCACAATCTACTCAGAGACACTGATACACAAAGTCTGTGCAGCACCTCGCTGTCAAATCAGAAAATCAGAAAAAAAAAACAGAGCAATGAAGCCAGAGTCAGAAAATAAACAGGATTCTATGGTTTAACACACCAATCAGAGCTTGATCAGTGAATGATAGAAATCCTGAACCTGAAGGACATGTAGGGCCCTTTGGATTTGATCTGAAAAGAAGAATTCAGTCAGAGGATTTTAGTGAAATGGTGTGAAATGTGCTGACGTTCTGCACAACAACACACCTTCCCCTGTTTCCCAGCCAGCTCTGTTTGTCACAGTTTTATTATCAATATATGAGCTGAGGAAAAGTGTTCAAGATCTTTTTTCATCATAATTTCCCCAAATGCTCAGAGGTTTGTCTTTCAGAGGAGTGCGCACACAGACCAAAGTCCTGTTGATGAAAAAACATAAAATACTTTTACTGCTGCTGTGTGTTTTTAGCTTTACAGTGAGTTCACAGCACCTTCTTCATGTCCTGACTTAATGCCATCTGACACACGACTGAACAGAGGATTAGAGGTGAAGCCGATGCTCAGTATTAACCACAGATGCAAATGTGAAGGTGATTTATAATTTAGTTTGAATTGGAGCTTTACACTGGATGATACGGTGGAGCAGGGACATGCACGTGGTACATCCATGTGTTGGACTGGACTGAAACCACACAACCACAAACCAATCAGATGACTTCTGTTCTGAAGACACACGGTTTTCTTCTTTAAACTGCTTCAAGAAAGGAGGTTGAGAAAAGTTTGATTCGTGATGTGACATAATTGAAAATGATTTTTATTTGATCATTTACATTTAATTGATATAAACATGTCCATGAAACAAAATGGTTCAAACATTTAAGAAAGTCATATTTGATAATAAGCACAGACATAATTTTGGAAACATAAGTTATCACAAACTGACCAAATGGGAACAAGAGTGCTTCCGCTACACAAAACATCCTATATAACAGATTATAGTTAGAGTCAGTTTCCATGTCTTAATTTATAGTATTTCCCTTTTATTTATTTTTTTGCCTTGAACAGCACATGCAGTCAAGTCCTTTTCCATGTTGTCCTGATTCCTGTCAGATCCGTTTTCCCTCCCTCCCTCTCCTGGTGAATCTTTCATGTTCTCATTCTTTTAAACTTCCAGGTGTCTTGTCGCTGCACGTCCACCGTGCATCCCTTTGGCCCCTCAGAGTTGCATACTGTGCAGCAGGCTTGAAAAGGGAATCTGTAACCCTAGTTTTGTGTTTCAAAGTATCCACAGAATTTGTCTTCAAAAACCGTCAGTCACCAAGCAAATGTCACTGAAAACCCTGCAACGATAAAAGCGAGGGCTGCGTGTGCCAAATAAATAAATACTGAACAAACGAATAAGTTAATTTAAATAGACAAATAAATAGTCGTCATAGTCTGCATGCGAAATAATAAATTATAGCTTAAAACAGAACCAGCCCTATGCTTGACAAAGGCCAACGGGCCTGATAAATAGCTTCAGTTTTCCCTCTGGTTTGTGATTTGGGAGAAAAAACGCCAGGTGTGCAGCTCTGCGCTTTGTGATGTGAACAAGTATCCTGGTTGTATTTTTCCCGGTGCACCGTTTGGATGGTCTGGATGAATCAGAACTAAATGCAGAAGATCTCTGTGTGAGCGAAAGAAAAGCTCTGCACGCCGGCCCCTCCTCACTAGGTGAAACTCATGGATACTGTGTGCTCCAGCGCTTTGCGGCGCAGCGAGGCGATGCTTGTCCCTCTCCAGACGTCACTGTCCGGGGAACTACACAGCTGAGGCGAGCCGGTCACGTTGGTCGGGCCGGATAGGGACGCGGGTACCATCCCGGGGAAAGTAGGCTGGTAGAGGTGTGACTGCAGCCCGGAGCCGTTTGACGACATGTTGGATAAACCCATGGAGTTGGGCGGCGGCCCGGCGCCGAGGCTACACTGAGACAGGGACTGAGCCATGGCCTGCTGGCGGCCCAGAGCCGGCGGTAGCTGCAGCTGAGACACGCCGGGCATCCCTGCCGTGGCCCAGCGAGTGTCGTTGGCGTGGAAGGAGCAGAGGCTATCGCCCATGGCAGCTGCTGCTGCCGCGGCGGACGGGAACTGAGGCAAGCCGTGGTGCGTCGGCAGGAGAGTGCCCGGAGCCCGGAAGACGTTGGTGGTCTTCTTGCGCTTCTTCCACTTGGCGCGTCGGTTCTGAAACCAGACCTGCAGACAGAGAGGTGATGTGATGAGTGATGAGGCGCAGGTGTAATGGCTGCTGGTGCACTGACAGGTCATGTTATCAGAGCTGTGAGCGCACATAAAAAGGTTACGACATCAGCCCGTGATCATCATGATGATGTGAACAACCAACAATAAATCAGCTCCAGGAAAACACAGATTTATGTTTTTCCAGGATGCTGTGAGCTCAGTGTGATATCTGTTTACACAAACGCTCCAAATGAATAACAATAAACAAATAAACAGCATGTTTGGACATTCAGCTTTTTTGGTTATTACTCTCTGTCTGAAAACCGTCCAAAAATGTCCAGACTTTGGTACAACAGAGTTTATATCTCAGGACATATTATAATAAACTTTTATTTGCCTTCGTAAATCTGCAGCGTTTTACAGGTCGCATTAACATCCGATTTTTTTATTAGGAGATGTGACATTATGTTATTATTTATCTATTATATTTCTCTTTTATCTTTCTTATTTGTGTGTGTGTGTGTGTGTGTGTGTGTGTGTGTGTGTGTGTGTGTGTGTGTTTTCCCTGACATCATTTGAGTTTGAATTTCACTGTTACCCGCGCCCTGAGATAATAAAGATAATGTTATTGCTGTGAGAAATCGTCTCGCTGGCAAACAGACTTTATTCCCTGAGTCCTTGGGCTGCTGTAGGTTTGGTTGTACGCGGGCGTCTATGATTAATGTGAAGATTTGGTTGAGAAAGTGGGGCGCAGTAATAAGAACGGGACAATCTCACCCTCTCCCCCCTCCTCCCCCACCCCCCTCGCGTATCCAGCCGTGAAATCCGGCCTGAAATGCATTACACTTCAAAGGAAAGAAAATGCAATTTCTCATTCCGTTTAAAAAGACAGCAGCCTCAGCGCGTCCGGCATTAAGACGCAGGCGGCAGTGACAGGCCCATCGCTAAACTGACTCTGGACCTGCTCCTTATTTTCAGCCCTATCATAAGAGCAGATGAGCATCATTACACTAATTCTTATTTTATGTAAATAGTGTATAGAAGCTGAATTGACCCATGCAATAATAATAATGATTATTGGGGGTATTATTTCACATGTGAGCAACCCAAGTGCATTTGCCATTCCTCTAGTTAATAAGGCGGTGACAGTATAATTCCTAATGTGGCGGATGTTATAAGAAGTATTTTGACTTTGTGCAGACTGGAAGTCACTGAGGGCAGCATCATATCGACAGTAAAATACAGCAGGATCAGAATTTAGTCGAGTTTTTTTTTTCTTGCACTCGTTGTCACAAGGTTAAAAAAGCATTAAAAAGGTTGCAGAGCCAGTTTTATCAGAGAAGATTAGACGAGTGTAATAAAGCTCATCATTAGGTTCCCTCCAGATCAATTACATTAAATGAGATGGACACAAAATATGGGTCAGCTTTAAATCAGGCAGAATTAAGGGGCTGTAGTCTGGTCATCAATAAATAGCACGGAGCTGAAATGACCTGTCACTGCCCAGAATTTGAATCTGAGACAAACTGCTGTAAACAGAGAGTCACAGACAGACACTGGGTAAAATAAAAAATAAAAGAGGCTTCAGGTCAAAAGACAAGTTTTTATTCCATAAGATTTTCTGTTTTTGTTGTGATAGTGTCAAATCCAGTATGTGAAATGTACAGGGTCGCCGGTTCGAATCTGGGTGAGGGCAAGGCAGTGAAACCACACAATAACACACAGAGATAGACCTGAACGCCGGACACCTGTGTTGTAATCTTTACTCCGTTGGTTATTACCTGACTCACTTTCCTTTATATTCCTATAATATTTAAAATAATATTATAGCAATAGACATTTCTGTGACGTGAATTTCTTGACTATTTTTATGGAATAAAATAAATTGCAGAGTAAAATTCAGGGACAGTTTAATTATACTGTGTATTCTGAATTTCGTTCTTATATTACAGAAAATTATTTCCGTTCAACAGAAATCTAAATGAAAACGACAATAAAGTTTTTTTGTTGTTGTTGTTTTTTGCTTTTTTTTTTTTTTTTTTTTTTTTTTGTCTACATGACTCAAATAACAACTTACAATTTAAAAATCATTTCCAATTTCTTCGATTATACCGACGGTTAAAATGGGAAACTTTAATTTTACATCCATGAAAAAAAATAAATAGGAATTTTGTTAAATCAATTTTACTTTGATTATTGAAAGGAAATTGTATTTGTCATTTTACAGCTGCTGACACGCTCCTGTAATGTCAGAGGACACAATAAGCTGAACTCCTCAGTCACAAAATAAGGAATCACTGTGGCAGCTTTCGTCTGTGAACTGTTTCTTATTTTAGTTTTATTTTTGGAGTTGGTGGATTTATTTGTAATAAACAGTTGATTTTTAAATGGACTGGTTTTATAATTTATCCTGTCAAACTGCAGCACAGACAGTTGTGTGATATGTGGAATCAAACGTGAGTCATTGTTTGTCGTTTCTCTGCGTCTGAATCGTGTCGAGTTTTGTGTAAACCCATAAATGTGACCCACTGTTGATAAAACGCACATTCCCAGCGGCCCTACCTGCACTCTGGACTCCGTCAGACCGATCCTCAGAGCCAGCTCCTCCCGCATGAAGATATCTGGGTAGTGCGTTTTGGCGAAGCTCCTCTCCAGCTCGTTGAGCTGCGCCGGGGTGAAGCGGGTCCGGTGCCGCTTCTGTTTCTGGGTCTGCTGCCCTCCGGACTGGTTGGGGTTGTTGTTGTTCTGCTGCTGCTGTTGCTGCTGCTTCTCCTGCTCTTTGCTGTTGACCTGCACCGGGTTGGATCCTCCGCCGCTGCTGATATCATCACCAGGGAGCATCGTGGCCCCTTCCACGCCGTCCGGGCCCGGGCCGAGCTCGCCGGAGTGTCCTGGGTCAGGTCCCCCTCCGCCGAGCCTGCACTTCAAAGCCTCCCTGTGGCCCAGGAGCTCCGCCGCGGCATCCTTCATCCCTGCAGAGACAAGCACAGCTGGTGAGATTGGTACAGTAAACACTTTCTCTGCGGGAGGAAAAAGGACATGGTTAGACATTTTAAACTGCACACGAGCAATAAACTTTACAGGCGAACAGGAGAAGCCATGAACAGGTGAAGCGTTGTTTCGCGCCAGTGGAAAATGGTGACACAGAAGCGGCACATGCATTAAACGATCCAGGTACAAACAAGACTTTAAAACACAAACGCAGAAATTAAAACAGCGATGAGTGCCGCTCTTTGAGAGAGACCGCTACAGCATGCACATTACAATCTGCTCCTTAAATACTCTTAATTCGATTCGATCACACCGATATCTTAGAAAATTGTTAAATCAAATTATGCAGTAATATAATAATAATAATTACTTTTCCAATGAATTAAGCGAGTTTAGTTCACTTCAGTCACATTAAGATAATATAAGAAGCAAATTGACAATTTTCTGAGCTTGATTTAAGATTAAAAGTGCCTCCAGCTTACAGTAGAGTTGAAGACCGGAGTTTGGTGATGATAACTCACCGAGGCGAGCATCCAGGAGGTCGGCATGAGATAGCATTGCGCACCGCTCCAGGGCGAAATGCTATTCCAAAAAAAAAAATCTCTATGACTTTAACCTATTTACGAAATATATATAGCCTAAATGAAAGCAAATTCGGTTTGTGGTTAAAAGGGAGGTTGGTTGCATTATAATGTAGTTTAGAGAAATGGGGAGGCGCTTAACAACGGAATGAACCCATGAGCTTCTCCAAACGAGGACCAATCAGAGTTGAAGCCTGAGGTATGTCAGCTTTAGCCCGAGACCCCAGCGCCCCCCCCCCCCTCCCCCCACCCTCCTCCACCCCCTCCATTCTCTCACATCCACAAGTTCATTCCTCCTCATTCCTGTAATTGGCTTTGATTTCTCCTCCAAATTACATCCAATAAAATAACCTGATTTAATATCTGTGTGAAAGCTTCGACCCGTTCAAGAAATGTTGGATCGCCACAATATTTGTTTAATTGTGCATGCTGCTCTGCACCCGTTTTTATAGTAAGATCCTCGAACAAGATTTGGAGTTATTCATATGAGGAATAACCACATGGCTGCGCAAACTGACACCACGCTGTGTGGCTAATGTGCTCAGTGCAACACCGAGTCTATGCTATGAAACTGCATTTATTCTTATTGCCCTTTCTTCTTTCCAATGGCATTTTTTTAGTCTCATGATGACATTGTCGACCTCTTCACGACACTAAATGCCTCTTGGAGACCAAGTGAACCTCTTCTAATATCCTTCATTTCCCAGTCAGCCAAACAACAAACTTTATATAATTCTAACCAGGCTAATTTTCAAGGCCATTAGGCTTTTATGTAATTAGTGCCAAATCTATACGCCTTTATTGCGAGTATCAGAGTAAGATCAGTATAAATTAGCGGTAATTTACTAGTATTTAGGACCAACTGTCAAGAGGGGAGGGTCCTGGTGTAAATGATGTGTGAGCAAATTAATTCGGCGGAAAGTGGAGGGAGTTTAACATGAGCTGTGAATGCCTGCCTTTGATAAAGGGGCACCGTTAATACGCCCGAAACGCTGTGAATAACCTGACACCTGAACAGATACATGGGTAAACACATGGCTGTGTCTGCAGCACGTGGAGGAGGGCTTCACCCCGCACTTCACTTCCTCACAATCGGTCTAAATTAAGCTTATTTTATTTTTCAGTGAGACGAGCTTCTTAAAAATCAGCTAAAAAAGAGCCGTGAATAAACCACCATTAGGCTCAATTAGCACGGCAGCTTTTTCTTTTTCTTTTTTTGTGGGTTCACACACATACTCACCAGTCTGCCAAATATTTAAGGACCAGAAAAAAAAAATCAGACATGCTTTAGACAGATGTCGGGACGTTTTGAGAGAGCAGGTTTATTTATTATGTGCTGAAAAAGTGGCACAAAGGAGGCGTCCGAGCGTGAACCCGGGGCTCGTTTGGGCTCTTTTCATCCATCCAGGCTTCAATTGCCTCTGCTCATCTTTTATTTGTCTGCAATCTGGTGGCACGACCGACAGACTGGGATGGATGGATGGATGGAGTGAGTCTGTTTCGGACGCATCGGGATATGGAGGAGATTTCGTCTTTGCGCTGATACCTGCGTCTTTCTTCAAAGGAGGAAAAGGAGATGCGCAATTGGAGATATATATTTTTTTAGAAGCCGAACTTGAGGTAGACTTTAGGAGATTTACGACTGGAACTAAACGTTTTTGAATTCAGAATAGGCTATTCAGTATTTTAGGGGATGTAACCCAGCATAGATTAACAGGTTTGTTTGTTTTCCAGAATTATAACTAGATGAATGATTATTTTTTTTATTTATTATTCGAGTAAATAAATTCATGGTATTTCGTCCTTGTTTCCATATTTTACAGAGCTTTTCTTTGCGCGCCGAGAGCCTATAAGGATCATTTAAAATCATCGCGTCGCGGGATGATGGATTGCGCGCTTCATTTTACGACGTCGCGATAGCTCCGCGCTTTTATAGCTGTACAAACAGAAGTGGACGAGTCCTCTGGAAGCCGGAGGTCATTTCAAACCCAAACAGCGACAGAGAGGGGATCACGGGATTTCAGAGAGCGCGAGACATTTGTGCTAAAGACGACAAAAAATAATATTCATTTCTGTGATATTCTTAACACGAGGTCCTTTATTTTCAAGCCAAAAAGAGACAACTGAGTTTTTTTTAATGGTGGATAATAATTTTTTTTTTCAAAAATAAATGCTTTTTGTTTGATTTCAGACAGAAATGGCTGCACGTAAAACAGTTTAACTGCTTTAGTTTCTGTAGGCTGAATTGAATTTTGCAAGATTTCATTTTCATGCTTTATATGGAAAACGTTTAATAAAACGAAAAAAATGTACTGGACGCAGGGGGCTCTTAACACACGTTCTTATTATTATTCATTTTATTATTATACGTTTCTTTTTATAAAGCAATTCGCTGTTTGATAAATCATCCTCCCTGGAAGCTGGAAGTTATTCCTCCTGCATGCAACGCATTTAGTTCAACTAATTCAAAGGCATCTTTTCACTTAATAGTGTCAATAGATTCAGTGTGTGTGTGTGTGTGTGTGTGTGTGTGTGTGTGTGTGTGTGTGTGTGTGTGTGTGTAGGGGCTCTTGGTTTTGCTGAGCTGATCAGGCTGTAATTAGGGCAAACAAGGACCGAGGCACAGTTTGCCACATCTCTCCTCGTGCTCACATCAATCTTATGCACGATATAAATAAAAATAGACAAACAAATTCGCCGCGCGCAAGTTAATGCTGCGCATCTGAGTGGAAAGTAGATATTTTCACGCGCTGTGGAGATGAGTGACTTTTAATAAAACTAAACTGTAATACTACTGTAAATAATGCATTGGGGCATCAGTGTCTGAGGCCGTTGCGTTTTACCTCAGATCCACGTGTGTGATTGTTACAGGTGGACGCACGGTTGGTGGGTGGCGGGACTTGAACCTGTGACCCCCCCGGTGACAGTACGGCCTCTCTAAACCCCTGGGTCCCCGTGATTTTTCCCCCTTCCTCTCTCTGATCCGCCGTTGCAGTCTGTATTCACTCAATTAGAGATTTCTGAGGAGAAAAACAATCGATCTTCCATCCGCACAAGCCTCAGGTTTAACAAATGAGATTCTTGTTTCATGCAGCTGATTTGGCGACAGTCTGGGGGATTAGGAGCAGTAAGTTACCGTGTGGCAAGAGGAGAGGAGCGGTCTGCTCTGCGGAAAAACTCTGGCGGCAGCGGCAGAAAATCTGCGCCACTTCAGCGGCAAGCGCATCCTCCAGGCTGAGGTGACTGGAGGAGGTTATCTTTAAAATTAATAAACTTGAAAAAAAGTAACTCAGCAAATAATCAGCAAAATCCGTGGCGGGACAAATATTCACATCCTCCAGTAAAAGTTTTAAAATGCTGCATGATAGGCTGCATAATGTAAATAACATTATGCAGCCTATCATGAGCTAAACGCACTTAAGCATAGACGCAAAAATACTCACTGTGCAGTGAAAACGACCACTGCCAGCGTTACACTGAATATGCATTATACTACTGGATTATCATCACTTATACATTAACATTTAAGCAGCATTTTAATACTGAAGCTGGCTGCTAAAGAGCTAATTTAATGTATGACAACACTGTATTTTATATGCTCACAAATAATCTACAGATTAACAGAAGCGGTCAGATAAATGTAATAGAGTAAAAGGTATTATATTCCCTGCTGAGTTGTTGTGGAGCACAGGTATTGAGTAACTAAATTAAAATACTTCAGTGCAGTATTTGAGTAGATGTACTTTCCTTCCTTACTTTCCACAGCTGAATAAAATACCATTGTTCTCTCATTATTAGGTTGAAAAAGGCAGGTTAGCTCTCTCTCAGGTTACATACAGGCCAATTTGTTCATTTAGGGCTAATTGTAGGAGACCAATAGTTGGTTTCCCTGATCATTTACAGCAGATAAATCATGTGGATTTAAGAGGGAAATGAAATGCAGATAACAGGATGAGTAACTGCTCCACAGAAATAGAAAAAGCAGCCTCAGTATTTGTATTTTGAGTATTTCCATTTTCAGATACTTCATACCTCAGTTCCACTACATCTCAGAGAGACAGTGCTGTGCACATTTTTACTCCACTACATTTGTCTGACAGCTACAGTTACTGCAGGCTTTTCCAGATTAAGAGTTCACATTCAAAACATCTCATGAGTTTATAAAACATCGTGTATTCCAATAAATTAAACTACGCAAACGAGTTAGATTAGCTCCAGCACCACCAGCTACAATACTCATTAAAACCCTGCTTTCACATTAATGTATTAGTCATCAAATTCAATCATATGATGTACATATTAACACTCTCAAAGGGACCATTTTGCTGCCTAATGACGACTTTCACTTTAGATATTATATGCCTACATTTAGCTAATAATACTTCCTTTCACTTAAACAACGTTCTGAATGCAGAGTAGTGCGTGTAACAGAGTATATTTACAGTTTAGGATCTGGATGCTTCTCATCCAGCCACTGCATGTTCACAGAGCAGTCAGCAGCCTGCACGGGTCCTCTGGTCACATAAACCCAGGTGTAGCACCCCGCCGCTGCATCTCATGCCTCAATTAGCACCGCTGCCCTCTGTACGGACTGGATTAGGCCGTGATTTATCCGAAAGAAATATAATTATACCTCCAAATAAAATAATCAGCATTGAAGAGCGATTTCCTTAACGAGATGGAGCGGGGTAGATGTCACGGAGTAGCAGCGCCTCATTAGGGCGGTAATGAGACTTTGGGGTGATCCCAATAATTATCGAAATCTGTAAAATAAGGATCAAGTCAAATGTAACCTTAATTTGTCTGGCAATTGAGTTCATTTATTAGTATGACTATTTAGGAAGGACTCTCTCAGCCTTAATACAAGGTGTCGTTATTTTAGGCCATTTGGATAATAGATGTAACTGGCCCCTTTTCTCATCCATGGCCATAACCAACATTTGTCATTTGACTGTCAGGGTTGCCCAAAGTGCTCTTGTCTTTATCGTAGGTATAAAAAACACAGTTAGTGTTTGTGTTGATATGATTAGCTGATGAATCGATTATTCATTTTGATGATGATATAGCATTTTAAGCCATTTTTAAAGCAAAAAATGCCACAATGCCAATAATCAAAAGAGTAATGGACATATTAATTGATCGTGCTAATAATTGTTAATTGCAGCTTTTGTTAGTATTCTGGGATACATCCTTATCAAGGGTTAGAGCCAATTAAGGTGCTGCAAGCTTCAGATCCATATAAAACAAAAGCTAAATTAATTCTAAAACCTCATAAAACACGGGAGCTTCAGGAGTGACCTGCAGTTTTTTTGTGTTTACACTGCCGACCAGTAGACTTCAAGTCAATCCAGCAGTGGATCCACATCATCAAAATCATTACAGAATAAAAGATAAAAGTCAAATGTGAGTATTTAATCATGTCTATAAAATCCAGGCTGTGCATCAATATGAAAGAAACACTAAGAAAAACCCTCCACTCCACAACTGTAATAAACTGAAAGTTTATCATGGGTTCCTTGTGGGGTTTTACACATGGAAGGAGCATGATCAAATGTGGTGGCACGTTAACAGTAAACAGAAGAAATAATTACATCAAGAACAGAGACTTTGAATGGACTCGGTTTGCCTCCATGGTTCCAAACAAGGCCTGAAGAAAGGAATGGACATTTAAGCAAGTGAATCTCACAGTGAGAACAGAAACGGATCAGAAATCATCCTTCAAGCTTCACTGAGTCCAATATGTTCCTAGCCTCTTTGTACTCCTCTGATTCGGCCAAATCCTCTTCTGATTCCTGGAAAGACACACACACACACACACACACACACACACACAGTTTTGTTTTATTGCCATTTTAGAAAACACTGCTGTCCCCCATACCTGAAACGAGGAAGTACAGCAGGTTCTTAAAGAAATTTAAACAAGCCTGTTTGGATGTCACTTCATTGTCATGAAACTTAATGCCTCAGGTCATATTTCAGTCTGTATCATGTTACTGGGATCTAAACTTAGCAGTACAGGGTTAGCCTGACTGCAGGCTAGCTCTTTCTGCCTAACATCCAGCTTTCACGTGAATAAACAAACATGGCCGACCGCCTTAAATGTTCGAAATGCAGTATTTGCTAAAAAAGACAGTGGTATGTCAGGACTGAGCATCACTCAGCTTTGTTTGATGGTTTCCTGCCCCTAGTGGCTGAAACCTGTTAATACATCTTTACTTAGAAAAAAATGATTTACTTCTCTTTAATACCTCAGATCTCCAAAATCAAAAAGTACAAGCATTTATTTTATTTTTACTGTAAATATAAATGTTATATTACTGTAAAAGAACTGCCAAGCTGATATGGAACCACTGGACTAAAGATAAACCGCTTGATGGCAAAGAGCACAAGCTGAAGTTCAGAGCACATTTATGAAAAACAGTTGTTTTTGTCACCATGTGCCTATAATACAATTACACCATGCAGTTTTTCAGCAGGACCATAAATTAGTAACAGTAATAGCAATAATAGAAATAGATGGAGAGTTCCATCAATACAGTTTTGTCCTGTTGTGAGATCAAAAATATTTTTTGCACTTCCATTTGACGGTGACTCACTGTGTTACTTACTAGTAACTGAAGCAGATCCGCGTGTGCTATGGCCAGACGGCGGTGGCAGTCTGGGATCATCATTCTGGACTCCTGCAACACCTCCATCTGAAACCACACAGAGACCACATCAGTGCCATCCCCGTCTTTATTAATCAGAATGCATTTTTCATTATCTGTCTTCACAAAAATCAACACATTATTGAACATGTATTTTCAGAGTTTAGAGCCTTAATTTAAACAGCTAGATACAGGAATATTCATTCACTGTGGCCTTGTTCCTGACAATAAGTCGTAGGGCGTCCCACATACACTCTGCTGTGGTGAACATCACCCAACAAGCCGGTGTTATGAAAAATGTTATTGAGTTATCGATCGGGCAGGGAGTTGGGCAGCAGGGGACCACCTCGATCTGACTGCACACCTGAATGAATGAAGAAACCCTGAGCCGAGGGCACAGTGATCAGGCGTAAAGAGGTATTACTGCGCCTGGAGTGAAACTGTGTTATAGCCTGGGGAACTTTCACAGTCACGGCTAATGTGGAATTCCCCCAGCTGGCACCCTAAAGAGCAGAGAAGAGTTGGCTAACGCTGTCAGACACACTCACTCATGACAGATGCTTCCTCACCTAGACCTCTGTCGAGCTGGAAAGTCAAAACATGGACTCAGTCGCACGCATGTACATTACACGGCTATGCACACTAACAGGCGCTCAGATGAACTCATGCACAGGCAGGCTGGCAGACTAACTGACATACTGAAACACGGTAGACAACTAGTTGAGTTGGTTGCCATGTAGATGTGACAAGGTGAGCCAGACTAAGCAGAGGAGTGCTGAAACAGAGAAAAGTCGCGGTGCCCTCCCAGTGCAGTGGAATGATCCCATCAGCGCTGGATAAAGATGACACTTACAGCGTATTGATTCCATTAAAATAAAAACCTCTAATCCATCCTGCCTCAGACCTCTCATCTCCAACCATAATCCATCTGGCCTCCCAATCTCCCCATTTAACACCAGCCAAGCCTGCTGCTCAGCCTGAGCGCTGCTCTGTGAATGAACAAACAAAACACAACACACGCAGAATTTTAATGGTACCAGTAGACATAATCAGATGTGGAGTCTGCACAGCAGCTCCTGCCTGAAACACGAAGAGGTGAAATCCAAATTAACTGAGACCCGGTGCTTCTCCTGGAGGAAGTGTGGATCAGTACCGGTGGACCATGGCCACATAGTTTGTTACTGTCCATAAACTCAGCTTGTTTTGGGGGGATACAGTGGGACATTCGATTTCAGCGATACTGGGTTTTAGTATTCATGTTTTGTTTCTTTCTCTTTGGAGATATGCCTAAAATGTTCGTGTACATGAAATATCTGCCCACCGGCTTCAGAGAAACCACCTTATTCTGGACATTTTCATAGACACTGCCAACTATAATCTAAATAAAGACATGGCTGAACAAGACAAGTCCGTCTTAGCGCTTCTGTTTCATTTCATGGCAATCCCTCTGATGGCCGTAGAGACATTTCACCCAAAACTTCGAATGTCAACCCGGCGATGCAGGAAAAAACCGGGGATTATCAAAGTCATAAAGATCTGTTCTCTCTCTGGAATGCCTGTAAAAACATTTCATGGCAATCCTTCTATCAGTTGTCGAGACATTTCAGTCTGAACCGAAGTGGTGGACAGACTGACCGGCGAATATTACCTTAGTTAAAAACACTGTGTGAAATGTTATTCTCAGGTAACAGACACTGATTAATGCCTTTTCTTTAACATTCTTCTTAATTTGACCTTTCTGGTCCAAACCCTGGTGTAATGAACTGTACCCATGTATCTGTCTGTGTTAATTGATGACTCCATTTATAGTCTTTTTCATTTTACATTTTAGTTTCTGTTAAATTTAAAATGTTGGGGGAAAAAAAAAAAAAAGTTAAAAAAAAAGGCACATAAGTCACCCCATACAGATAAAGTTAGTGTTTAAGATGCTACTGAGACGCCGAGCAAGCTAACAACTTATCTATCATACAAGTTCTCACACCCTGTACTGCTTCTCCAGTGCACAGGCGAATGATGGAGGGCTGCAGGCACAGTGAGAGAGAGAAAGGAGAGCAGGATATGGGCCAGTGATCTGTTAGGGACACTAAATTACCAGCATGTGTCAGTAATTATCAAACTCCTCTAAAGTAACATGATATAATTACATCTGCATCAAGCAAATTACAAAATCACTAATGATTTTTCTCTCAAAACCTAATCCTTCATTATCACTGTGGACTGACCTCATTACATGAATGAGGGGCCACTCAAGTCACCGAGATACAATTCACTTCCTAACTATGGGAGAACAAAAACCCCTTCACTTTACTGGAGGATCCTAACAGTTGGTGACAAATGGATAATGTAAAGTTTTCAAATTAAGACACGTAATTGTTGTACAGAAACGCAGGCGTACCTGTTTCTTGATGACATAATCATCTCCCGCCTCTGCTTTCAGCCGCTCAATCTTCTCCTCCTGCTGCTTTGCCTCAGTGATGTATGCAATCTCCTCTTTCGCCAGCCTGCAGAGAACAGGAAGAGAGGAAAATGCAGTTCAGAGTTAAAGGTAGTGACACAGTTGTTGTTCCATCAAACATGAAACACAAATGCACAGCCTCCTGGACAGATGATATAGGCCGAACCATGAAAAGGCAGGCTGTGATGGTCACCTTTTACAGAAAAGGCCATCTATCCTCATTCTCTCCAACGTTTCTCTGACTGAGGGGGACACAGTGAGATCATCTCCCGCAGGATGGCAAGATACACACCTCAATAACAACCAGCGAACACATCATTCCTCCTCACTGCTGCAGGGCCTCCCAGAATACTGGTATCCAGGAGGAGATCAGCCTAAAACTTTGATATGAAATTTAGCTTATTATTATTTATACCATGACGTAAAACAAACCAAGACGGGATGTAAGTGCATGTAAGTTGTATTATATCTGGACAAACAAACTGCTAGGCCATAACACAAAGACGCAAATAAACTGGGAAAAAAAAACAATTTGCTTTCACTGTATTTCTTCATACTTTCAATAACATTTATTTTTTTGTGTCCATCTGATAAATCTAAGTTCAATACTCCATCTCTTGTAGCTGTGTCTTTGGTCTCTACTGCTAGCTACTAGCTGCTTTCACACTGTTGCACTGTTTCAATCAGACAACTGAGTGACTCTTGGTGGACAGGTACCAATGGACAATAACGGTACTGGACTGAGAGACTGGATATATTGCTAGATAGATTTCAGAACATGAACCAGATGGTTATGCTGCATTAGCACAAGCAATTTATCCAAAATAACAACCCCGATGAAGGTAAGACTGCAGGGTGCATAGAGCCGGGTGTACTCCTGAAGAGTTGTACATGTTTTAATTTGGTACACTTCACATACAGGACATGGGTTTAGTTATACTGAGGTGTATTTTACATATTTTTTACACTTTGGCAAATAAAACTTTTCTTAAACTAATTACATCAAAAGAATCTACTCAATAACACAGTAAATTAGTATTTCCATCTAATCTACGACGATTATTTTTATTAATAAAATAAAGTTATTTCATCGGTTAATCATTTAGTCTTCAAAAAAATAATAAAATAGTGAAAAAGGTCCGTAACAGGATCCCAGGATGATGTCTTCACACTGTTTTAAGGATCCAACTGATTCAGTTTACAGTCACATAAAAACAGACAAGAACAGCTGGAATAGAGATTTGAGAAGCTGCAACCACATCATGTTTGGCATTTTTGCTTGACAACCCTCTTAGATGTCAACCATATTAAAGAGAGTTGTCACATTCCTCCAACAATAATGAGCATGATTATCAACTGTAAGATTTCCCCTTAATTCAGTGCCTTTTAGTTGCCTCTGACTCTTACGGATTAAATTTAAGATGTTCTTCTTCCTAAAGCAACACAATTCACAATACGATAACTCACAATACAAACGAGGATTAGTTTAATTAAATGAGTTCAACCAGTATCACTTAAACAACATTTTCTTGATCATCCCTTCTGTGAAAAAAACCAAATTCTGAATTCATTTATTGGTACCAGTACACTTTTCATATGGCTGAATTGCAGAATTTCTCCATTTGCAAGTGTGAGCACTTCCAACTTAAATTTCCACTGTGGGCCAAACGACAGTTTCTCTCAGAGTTGAGTAAACATGCAGCAGCCAGACAAACACAAAACCTTTTACTGTCCTTGTTAACTTTATCATGCCTTTGCCATGCCGCATCCTTATCACAATGCTTAGCTGATTCCCTTATCTACCTCTATCCAACACACACACACACTACTACTACTACTCCTTTTTAGAGATTAATTGATCATCAATTTAGTCCCTAATTTGGACCAAGTCAGGTGGTAAATGGGCCTCTTTTCCTTGATTGTTAGTGAAAATGGGCCTGAGTACATTGATAAATTTTGATTATTTATCAATTACGGGCCAAATGGAACAAAATCTATTAAACAGATTCCGACCCTGATTGGCATAATGGAGTTTGAAAACATCGCTATTGATAATGATTCCTAACTAATAGTCTTTTTCCGGCTGTGCCTGCTTGTCGGAATGACAACACAAATTTCATTTTTCATAAAATCAGCTGCGTGTGCGTAAGTGAGTGATCCTTCATTAATCAGTCCCATTACTGGAGACCCTTCCCTCCGTGTTGCACTGCTCCTTGCTTAGCCAAGGAAGCCAACAGCACTCTGTCATATTTTACATCAATTACCACCCATTCTAATACAGTTCCATCAAGAGGCTTTTAAACGGGCACCATATGCAATAGCAGCTCCTGGCTTCCACTCTCAGGCTTGATGCAGAATGAGTGATGTCACCTGTTCAGAGTAAAAGAAGGTGGCAAAGAGACCGAGAAAGATGGAGGAAGGAAGGCTGGAATAATTTGAATAAAACTGAAGGACAGTCTAATAACAAAATGTCCATTCCTCCCCTTCCAGTCCTGATGTTAATTTCTTATTTCTCCCAGACTTGGAGCGCTGTGTGAATGAGGGGTGGGGTCGTGGCTGGTTTTAAATAGACCTGCCACCTCAGGCTTAATGGAAAAGGCAGCTCTCTGGAAAATAGAAAAAAAGGGAATTAGAGTCAGCCGACACACACACACACACACATTCGGCCGCCTCCTCTAGCACTGTATTTTTGAGCCACGATGTAGTCTGTGCTGGGACCGGAATGACAAAGGCAAATTACTGTTGTCATTTTATTAAGGCCATCCGCCTCGCTAGGGCAGAAAGGCACTGACTGGAATGTGCAAAAGCCACTGGAAATAGGCCTGGCTAAAAGAGCAGGCAGGTTTTCTCTAAACTCCAATATATAAAAGGGAGGAGGAACTGAGGAAGGCACGAGGAGAGAGAAAAAGGAGACAAGGGAGAAAGGGACTGAATGGGAGGGACACAAGATTATGAAGAGGCAAAAAGCAATGACAGTCGGTACATTTAAACCTAACAGCTTGATTAAGGGTCCATGCCATGGAAGTACTTTTGGCCTAGAAGGGAGTGAGATGTAATATCTCTTGTGTTATGCTGAAACAGTACACTTAAAAACATCAGTACAGGAGTTGGGGACAGGGCTGGTTGATGACGTACACTACTAGTACTACTGCACTGTTTGTTTTTCCGATATTAGACCGTGTGTGACATTATCCTCTATGGGAAATCCAGCCTCCATCATTACCACCTCAGGGAGCCTGTTAGTAATCTGACCCTCATCAAAACACAATCGATAACACATTACACAAACGCCATTGACAGGAGGGAATTAGAGGTCTGCCTGATCGACGAGAGATCCACCTCAGACCACTATACTGAACCCATCGCCTCACCACACTAATAATACCAACAATATTTTCTGCTCCAGCATGGTAAATCTGCCCATTGTACAAATTCAGATGAAAGTTCAGAATAGATGTCAGCTCTATTAATAGACTATAAACTGGATGCTGAGCTCAAAGGGTTCAACATCTAAAGGCCTGTTTTGTAGCATATCAAATCACTCTAGATGTAATGTACAAAGCAAACTGATTTTTTTTAGTTTACAGGTTTGGATGATCCATTTATCATTCTTTTGCACTGTGACAGTCCATTTTTCCCATTTTAGCAAAAGACAAAAATTGAGACAGTAAATTTAAGAGCAGTATCCATCATCAGCTGGAAAACGTTTCTAGCTTTAGGCAGAACTAAAGAACTAAGCTGACAAAAAATATGGTACATAATTTTTCTGCTCAAAGAAACCAAAAGCAAATTTACACTAAATATTAAACTGTGTAGGCCTGGGAATGCCTCAGCACAAACTTGTGTGAAAAATTCCATCGATTCTGAATGAGCATTTTGAGTGTTGAAAACACCATTTGAAAGCACCGATTTAAAAAAAAAGAATTGCTCAAGTATGATATCACATGATCAGTTCTTTGCTTAGTTATGAACAGATGGCGCTCACATTATTTCCACAATAATGTACAATAAAGTCACATTTTTCTCTATCATTGTGTCCATTCACTGTTAGACTACCCCGTTACAAACACTGACACGCCTCTTATATTCATTTCCAGTGTTATGAATTCCATTAACATCTGCCAATACTTATAAAGTATTTATATTGAACGCTGTTTCAATGAAAATCCACTCCTGGCATCAAGAACCAGTATTGGACTTGTTTGCCTCACAGCAGATGCACCAAAACAAAGACCTCAGAAGTGTGTTTAATGTTTATTTTTAGTTAGACTTTATGGCCCTTGACTTTAAGCCTTGCACAGATGTGATCCTCTCGTTCTACAACAAAAGTCAAGAGGAGTAGCCACAAATAATTGTGAAATGAGTTCATAATATACAGTTTGGTTTCTTCAAATAAACTAGAATGACATATTTTTGGGAAATAAACCAGCTAGGCAGCTAGATAGGTACAATCATTTACCTACATATTTATTATTGAGATCATTGCTTGTTATCACACAATACCAACAGAGCTGATCAGTCTGATCAGTCCCACATTCATTCTGCAGTAGGAAAAAAAACCCCAAAGCATACAGTCAGAGCTAAAGTAAAGAACTATCTTCAAAGTCAAGAAGAACAAGTCCTGCAACAAGACACAGAGACACTGAGACAGACTAAATCCACAGAGGACCTGAGGCGAGAGCCCCAAGATGCTTCGAACAACGTCTCTGCCAAGTACCTGAAAAGCTGGGTGCAGGTGTACCAAGGAGAACTGGTGCTGTTTTACAGGCAAAGTTTGGTCACAGCAAATACTGATTAGATTTTGGTTTCTTCCTATTTACTGCACTTAGTTGATACATAAAAAACTAATCATTGGATTATTATTAAAGCATCCCCACTTTACTTTAAATGCCTGAAGAATTTTCGCTGTTCTGTCCTTACTGGCCGTAATCTTGTGGGCCTCACATCCATGTGATGACCTACAACCTAAGCCATAACTAGCATTTCACAGGACATAAAAATGAGATCCCTGTTGTTGTGTCATTACTGAGCAGATATTCCCTTCATCAGCACTTCACTATGCCCACCATCAGTTCAGACTGGGTGGGGAAAAGTCTTGTTAAATGGAGACAAAACATAAAAACAACCAGACAGGGCTGTCATAAAAACAGCGCTGTACCTAACGTTAGCAAGGATATGTCAGTTTTCAGTGGGAGCATCTCTGTAGCTAGCGATGGCTGAATTTGTGTTTACATCCACTTAAACAAATATAAAATCATAAAAAAAAAATATATATACGATAACATAGTTACGAGTAACCTCTTCCTTGAGCGTATGTGACAGTAAATAGGAACGATGCAGCAGGCGTTATCTCACAGACGAGCCGAAAATGCAACTTGTTCTTAGCTATGTGATCGCTAGCTAGCTAACAGCTAGCATGAGTGAACTAGCGTTAGCTAACGTTACCAGATACACTGCACCCGATAGTTATTTATTGATTTACGAGCTTCCATTATCACACCCGAAACATTATCTAGGTACCGCCAAACAACAATGACGTGTAGCTATTGAAAGCAAAAGAACACCACTTAGTGGCATCGTCACTGTTCACAGGCCAAGAAAAAGCACCGGAGTAAAGTTAAACCCCATGGGGCAATGTCTCTCCAATGCGCGGCGTGGTTTCACACCAAGCCAGCCGATAAACCCGGCTAAGCTAATTAGCCCGCTATCCATTTGCTAAACGTAAGCAGCTTCCTCTACAACAACTGGAAAGGAAACCCAGCCTTACCGTTTAACGATGCCAGTTTTAATCTTAATTTGCCGTATTCTTGGATCTGCCATGGCCGTAGAAGGTGAGTTATTACTCAGTTGTAACGTGTAGCCGGTGAATGAGTGAGCGCTGTGCAGGTGGAAGCCAGTGATAACGAGCTGCTCGCAGATAAATCGATCCTGTGGAGTAGATTATCGAGCGTTTGGATCAGGATGACGGGTTCACTAGGAAAACACTTTTGGGCCTGAGCTCATCCGATCCATTTGGCTCCATTTAATTAAATTCGTCCTGCAATTACATCTATACCAGTTGTGGAAGAAGTACTCAGTTTTTTGTTTTTTTAATTTATGTAAAAGTAGAAATACTTCAAGGCAAAACAGTTTGGGAGATCTATTAATTCTTATATAAGATCTTCATGTTGTAGCTCCAGGACTGTGAAGCTACTATTACCTACTTCATATATTTTGAGGTAGTTTTTTCTGTAGAAGTGCATCATATTTTATAAACTGATTGTGTGTTTTGTGTGTAAACTCACAATCTGCAAAGTAACTTATAATGTATAATGTCTGACAAATATAGTAAAGTAAAAAGTACAAGGTAGAAATGAGTAGAAATATAAAGTAATATAAATCAGAAATACTCAAGTACAAGTTCCTCAAAATTGGACTTAAGTACAGTAATAGAGTAAATGTACTTAGTTACATTCCACCATTGCATTCATAGAGTGCAAAAAAAAAAAATCTATGTTGATAAGAAAAAAACAATAAAAATAAGTAGTCTGTTATCTGTGCTAACAGTCAATTAAATTGTTGTAGAGTGGCAGCAATGCCCACCTTGTAGCACCCCAAGCATCCACTGGCATTTTACTCTAAATATTTTTTAATCTAAGTCAGTTTTACAAACTGAGAGTTTAGTCATTCAACAGAACCCAAAAATCAAATACCTACTTTTTGCAGCGTATGTCATGGATAATTATTATCACAGGTTATCTAAAAGTTTACTCTGCTAGTTTGGTGTATATTTTCTTCACTGTAGCATCTAAATGTAACATAGATCTGTTGGTCGGTCAGTGTATTCATTTATTTTTGCATTAGTTTGGCTTTTCACATTAAGTTTCAACAAACATCAAACTCTATATACAGGCAAATATTTGACACTGTAAGTTAAGGTTTTATAAGACTCAGACTAAGCCTATTTCTTTATTTACACAGTATATCACTTAAGCTAAACAACTGACATGGCTTATAAAGCTGTGTTACAAAGACAGCGCATTCAATATCATTTGAATCTTTGTGCATCTCATATTGATTTGTGTGATCTATGAAAAAAGAATCAATTTCATAGTATTCTTCAAGGCTCCATGTGTCAAAATATAATTTTTTTTTCTTACAATCAAGTCTTCAGCCTGCCAATACCATTAAAAGTTTACTAAAGTACATTTCTGCACATATAAGAGTTTAAACACGACTTTTGCATAACAACAAAATACTAATTATACACAATATGTTAGAAACACATCTCAAAGGTCTTAATTGCTCATCACAGCAGATCATAACAACAAAACCTACAACAGATGAGCAGAGCAGTTGTCAACTCCGTAATAGGGGATGGATTTACACCTTTTCTTGTGCAGTGAAACCTGGTCTTGTTGTGGTCATGTTCCAAATTCTCTCCATAAAAAAACAACTTTGTGTTAAATACGTCCTCACCGTTGAGTTGACTGATGGTCTATGTTGTCTTGTTTTTTCACCTGTCAAAATGTTGAAGGACACAAGGAAAAGGTGTTATTGATAATCAGAGCATGAAAAGCATGATAATGACACAGGTGAGGTTAAAAAAAATAATAATACAAAAAAAACAAATAAAAATGTGAGTCAACCAGACATTATTTGACCTGGTGTGCTGGATTGGGAAACCAACCAAACATGATCATTTTTCCTGCTGGGTTAAAATAACCAGATTTATACGATGTGATTTCAGACTGTATAGAAAGGATTTTAAAAGACCACACACAGTGTTTCTGCATTGGCCTATTTATAACAACTCACATGTAATTCATGTTCTTTAACACTGACCACATACCACAATGTCCACATGTACATATTTTAATGTTTTCTCACCTTCCAGGAAACTGTTAGTTTCCATTACTTTCAATGTAGAACAAGGTGAAATTCAGCTTGACATGATCTTAAAATTTGCTTGAGTTACATTTCCCTCCACTTTACAGCTTTTACTATTGTCCAAGTCACATTCTTGTGCTGTGGTAACACAGACTTGACATAAACTCACACTTAAAACTGAATGCAGCTTTGAGTAAAATAAAACCATCCACTCATTAAGCCACTTTGCAGATTAACAGTCTGCACACAAACGGTGACGAGCTCATAAAATGCTCATAACCATTATTGGATTAAACCATCTAACAATATGTTGACAGACGTTAAAATTACCTCCACCTCTGTCATCTATAACATTAAAACGCTGCTTTAATACATCAGTTAGAATAATACAGTAATAATGCTAATATGACACAGACAGCAGCCGTTTTTCTGCCTGATGAGTCCTTATATTTTAAATATAAATTTGCTGATAGTAAAACTCAAACTCTGTTTAGGTTTGCTATGCAGGACTTTTTCTTGTAATGGAATAATTTTATCTTGACTTATTCCGACTTATAGTGGGTCTGAATACTTCTTCAACCAGTTGTGTGTCACTTTTTTTATTATTATGGAAGCAGGCAGGAGGATTCCCTTTTAATAATTTTAATGAGTTGCTATTAATTTATATTATATTAAACCAAGACTAAATAGGTTAACATAAGAGGGTAGAAACCGATTCATTTCTCTGTGCAGCCGGAACGATCTAATGATGTTAGATTTGAGATTTGCCATGCATTAATGCAAGTTATTATTTCAAAAGCACTGCAACGCAAAATATATGAGCTTGTCCAATATGTATTTCTCTCTTTCCCACCGCAGACATGCATGAAGCATGATGGAGGAATCGGAGCAGCAGAGAAATCCTATATCGGGCTAAACTGGTGTGATTGCCTCTGAGTGGTGGGAAAACCCTGGGCTCTTTCCCTGCAGCTTCATGGCCGTTGATTATTGGTATTTTCCGAGTTTTCCAAACTAATAAGTGGCACTATCAAGCATTTGGAAGCGCCGTGAGACTACAGACGGGCTGCTAGACTTAATTGATATTGAGCGAGGCTCTGGTAGGCGCGGACGGGGCCGCTGCTGGGTAATTTGCAGTTTAATCAGCGTTTGTAATGAGAGCCGCTGATTAGCGCGGGGTGGAAATAAAAGAGAGTTACAAGGAACGTCTGTCAGAGTCCGGTGATAATTCACGACTAATTGTAATGATTAGAGCAAACTGGATGACTTTGGAGTTTTCTAATGCGTCGCCTTGCCTGTGTGTGTGTGTCTCCATGCGCACGTGTATATGTGTTGTCGCCTATATGTACATGGATGCGCCTGTGTGTGTGTGTGTGTGTGTGTGTGTGTGTGTGTGTGTGTGTGTGTGTGTGTGTGTGTGTGTGTGCACCCCCCCTG
>JBBMJY010000008.1:17446953-17460529 GCA_037833715.1 Toxotes lorentzi | reverse complement strand
TGTGTGTGTGTGTGTGTGTGTGTGTGTGTGTGTGTGTGTGTGTGTGTGTGTGTGTGTGTGTGTGTGTGTGTGCGTCAGCCAGTTATTGTGCAAAAAATCAAAAATCAATTCACTTTGGCAGTTTTCTCCATCAGAAATAGCCTAAAGCATCTGCGCGCATGTGTGTGCGTAATACTGTGTGTGTGTGTGTGTGTGAGAGAGAGAGAGAGAGAGAACAAGGCGGAATCACAGAGATTTGATTTTCAAACAAAACAGCTAATTTATAGCTGGGAGGTGGAGGTGGGGGAGGGGGGTGGGGGGGTGGGGGGGGGTCGTTGATGGGCTCTGCAGTAGTGAGGGCGAGATGTATTCCTCGAGACGTGCCTCGGCCACTGCTGGAATAGCAAATGTGAAATTAGTGTGAAATGTGTGTATGAACGCCGTCGGTCAATTAGCGAGAGGCGAGAGGAAGAGGAGGGAGGAGGCGAGGAAATCAGCTGGTACTCACACAGTGCACACTCACTCACACACACACACACACACACACACACCAGCCTTCTGTCTTTCCTCTCTCTCAGAAGCCTTATGTGATTTCCTCTGAATTACAATAAAGTTGGGGAAATAACATCTCTGATAGTGATGACGACTAAAGAGAAGTGTTTTATTATTGGCTATTTATTCGGCTGCATTTCCTGAACCCGTGTCAGCAGCTTTTATCACAGACCTTAAAGGGTCAGTTCACTCAAATGACTAAAAAGAACCTATTCTCTCACTAGCCTCTGGCTGTGCACATAGTTTCTGCTTTTATTTGCTCGGGTTTTCAGATATCCGTCTCTGATGTTTCTGCCTCTGTCCAAAAACAATGGAGGTAGATATAAATGTGTTTCTGATGCTCGTAGATCTGAAAAATAAAATTTAAAACGATAAAAAACAGAATCACTTACTCTGAATAATCCACAGGCTCCATTAGAAAGCAGCTCTAACAGCTGCGGATGTTCCAGGCTCAGGACCACTGTCTCTGGAACAGGATGATACTGTTGAAAGTTTTTAAAATAACTTTTTTTTTTTTCAATTAAAATTTTCCTTTTCAGTTCTGTCTTTAAACCAGAATCCACCAGTGAAATAGAATTTAAAAGAAAGAAAGAAAGAAAGAAAGAAAGAAAGAAAGAAAGAAAGAAAGAAAGAAAGAAAGAAAGAAAGAAAGAAAATCAGCCAGAAAAATTAAGATAAAAATATTGATCACAAACAAACATATTACTTGTGGAAAATGTACTTATACACTGTTGGGAGTTTAATCTATAACAGTGCAAAAAGTAAAAGTGTGACAGCAGAAAATAGAAGCACTCAAATAAAGTACAAGTACCTCAAAACTGTGCTGAAGTGCAGCACTCGAGTAGATGTACTTAGTTACTTTCACTGGTAAAAACAAATAAAAACGGGTAAAATCATGTCTTGTGTAACTAGATGTAACTAGAGAGCAAATGAATTGTTTTTAATAGACTCTTTATCTAAAGAGATTCACACATTAACAATGTTTGGGTGTTTTTTTTTTTTTTTTTTTGTCTTTTTATTTTAGTTTTTTTTTTTTTAGATCGACTTCCAGGTTATTGTACAATACTGTAAGACCAAAGGTTTTTTTTGTTTCTGTTATTTTTTTGAGCGGCCTTCTGGAGTCCGTCAATTCATCAGTTAATACCCTGAGCATGTTTTATTTATGGTAATACATATTTGTATTTGTGTGTATAAATACCGGATCAATAGTTGCTTTTTTTTACAAACCTGAACCTTTCCACAGTGATATTTTCAGTGGGTATCACTGAAGATGTGTATATTTTTGTGAGTTCATGTCATTTTTTGGTTTTTTCTTTATTTGTGGTTCCTGGTGGGTTAAATAAAGTTTATACTTTATTAAACTGACAAAGTGATAAGTCTTGTAGATTTGTAGCTGAGGACACCACCAATGTGGGGAGTTTAAAAGCTAAACAAAGACTTTGGCCTATAACTGTGAACAGTGTGATGACAACCAGGCCTGATCATTGAACTCTTTCTCTATTTTTAGTAAAATGATTCAGTTCCTCACTCCAGGAGGCCCCTCGGAGCCCCCCTCTTCTCAGGAACACCGCTGGCTCCCGGACTCTGTTCTGGGGTATTAAAATGCATAAGGCCTCCCTGGGCACAGCAGCAGCAGCACGGATGACCTGCTTGGTATCAGGTGCGATGTGCCACTAAAGTGACCTTCTCCATCTGATGCTCTGGTCTGCAACGCAGGGAGACGGAGCTGGACGGGCCGGCAGCAGCCCACGATCGATTCTCCAGCAAGAGGTTATCTCTACGTGGTATTTTAATGTCACGGAGTCAGGCCAAATTGATAGTGATAAATATTTGCCGGAAGATTAGGTGAGAGGAGTGTGTCGAGGGCGCTCTATCTCAGACCTGTAACCCCGGCAGAGCTGTTCCTCTCTGTGTCGGATTAGCCCCATCCATCCAGTGTCAATGGCTGTCTTGTTGAGAAAATCAGTGAGTAAACACGGCTGACAGAGAGAGGGAGCAGTGTGTGTGTGTGTGTGTGTGTGTGTAGGGGGTAGATGGGCGTCTGATTACTCATACAAATAGACTCCAAACTCTGCCTGGTCCAAAATGTGTTTTTCTCTGTTCACGTCCTCTCCTCCCCTTTTTCTCTCCTCTCCTCTCCCATATTTACTCCCCCCTGCTGTCTCCAAGGACCCCCCCCCCTCACTCCATGTCCTGCTGTTCCCACTTTGTCCCCCATCAATCACTGCGGTATTGTGTCCTGGATGTTATATAGAGTGACTTAATATCACCTCCTTCATCTCTATTCACTCCCAAAATCATTCTCCATGAGGGTCCAGTGCTGCAGCCGTGTGTGTGTGTGTGTGTGTGTGTGTGTGTGTGTGTGTGTGTGTGTGTGTGTCTGAAAAGGAAGCCATAAAATAACGACTCTTTCAGGAATAAACACACCCTCCGCTGTAACACAGAAATCATCTTGACATATTTGGGTGTAACTTAATGACTCTCACATGTAAATTTGTTCTAACATTAAAATGAATGGGAACGCAGGCTCGTGGATGTTAATGCAGATATGTAGGGCTTTGTTTTCCCGTGTGTCATCCTTCAAAGGACGTGAAAGGTCTCATTACAGGTCTGTGAAACACGGCTGTGATGAAGAACATATCACTCTGAGGTCTGTCTGTTAAATATAAATATTGTCATCACTGTCATCAGCTTAGCTTAGTATAAAGACTGGGAATGGGGGAAACAGCTATAGCCAGGCGAAGGTGCATGGTTTTAGTTTTTATTAAAAAAAAAAAGAAATAACCTGCTACTCAGCAAGTTTCGTGGCTGCCAGGGGATTTTGTTACCATAAGACAGCGCCAGGCTAACTCTGGCCCCATTTCCAGTCTCTATGCTAAGCTAACAACTTGCTGCCTGTGGTTTCATTTTTAACATACAGACATGAGAGTGGCATCATCTAACTCTTCAGCAAGAAAGCAAATCAATGTCAAAATGTCAAACTATTCCTTTAAGAGCCCCATCAACAGAAAAGAAAATCTGGGGAAAAACAATTCAAACTAATAAGGCCCATTTTTGCAGGAAATAATAAAAAAGGCTAAAAGACTAAAGTTAGTAAGGTAAATAAACTCAATTTAGTCACTATTTAGAAAACACAAATAGAAAGTGATTCAATTTTCTCTTTGATTGTTAAGTCATTATCTTTGCTGGATTTAATCTAAAAATATTCTAACCAGGCAATTAACTTGAAAGTGCTTTCATGCCATCTGCTGAGTGAGTACAACTTCATTTTTCTGCAGCAGTGCTGACAATGAGCTAAAAATTCCTCTTGTGGTTAAATTCGCTGGAATAGTCTTCTTTGCCCTCTGTGTAAAATGAAGACATCACATCTCCAGCACCGTCCCAGTATTTTATCAAGGGTCCCTGACAAATAGGGCCTCCCTGCTACGCTTGGATGGCCACCTTCATTCCGCACTTGGCTTGTTTACATAGCACAAGGACCATTTCCACGGATTAAACAAATCACTGCCCGAGGGGGACATCCATAATCCGCTAACGGGTCACCAGCAAGACAGTTATAAATGCCTGTGTCTAGTATTAGGGGTAGAATAGATGTCCGTGTCCAAAGATGACCTTCCCTGAATGCAGCACCAGCCTCTCCCTGCAGTTTATTACAAGGATAGGAAGAAAAAAAGAAAGAAAGAAAAAGAAGACTTAAAGGCTTTGTCATAAAAAAAATTATATTGTTATTAAATTACTAATTTTAAAACAAAACATTGGTACCAGAAATATTGGTATTTCTGAAATCAGCTTCACTGCAGAAGGAGTGAGACTTGATGATGAGAGCCCATCACCTTTTATCATCTTCTATCACTCTCTGAAAGACTTTGTGACACCCACGCTAATAGTGGGAGACATTTTCCCACAAAGAGAAAGGCCATTGAAGGCGATCAGTTAAATATTGTGCGGATCTCGGACCAATTTACTTCATCATTCCACATTATGGCCTTATGAATTGTTCAAATTTGATAACAAGCACTCAATTCACTTTATTATGTAAGTTAAATTAGACTTTGCAAAAAAAAAATAGTTGCAGTGGCATTCGGTGGCTCCTTGAATAAAATGTAATTTGTGTGAGAATTTGTTGTATCTGTCACAAATATTCACAATTAGTGGCGGTAATTATTTGATAGTTTCTGCAATTATGACTTAAATGGTTAAATTTGGAACTGTGTGGAGCCCTAATTGGCCTAAATGCGATATTTTGCAGATTTGCATAATGAGGAAATTGGTAGAAAATTGTGTTCATTCATTTGTGAAAAAATCCTATGAATTTTATGAATTTGAAAGGTCTGTTCCTGCAGTCTGTGACTTTGCTGGCTGCTCCCTGAGGGCCCTGGAGGAAAGTGGAGCACAGGCTGCAGGCCAAATAGAGGAGATCTGGAAGAGAAAGGGAGGAGAAAGGGGAAAAGTGCAAAGGTTTTTACAGAATTTCATGTTTCCGGTCTGGCTCCAGTGAGAATCTAAGTTGATTTTGATTTTGTCATGGTAACAAAAAGCGCCGTTAGATGCCATTTAAGGCTCGTTTAAGTTGCTGTGACTGACAGGTTAGTGAGAAATGTTGGTTGAGTGATTGTTTTTTTTTTGTTTTTTTTTTTGTTAATTGTTTCTCATAAGCAGCGATAATAATAATGATAACATTGCCAGAACTCGAACAACTGCAGACACAAGTCACACGTTAATTTAGATTTTTATTCAGCTAACGATAAAGCATTGCTTCATTTCACGCCTTTAATAAGCTTAATGCATGCTGGTGAAGATCAGGTAACTCAGGGCATCCTTCCAATTTGTATACTAAGTGCAGGTATTTGTGCAGTTCAGTGTACTTTTCCTGCATAATTAGAGCTATTGTTTGAATTGGAATTGTTCTTTCTCATTCTGTCAATCATCACATTTAAGGTACAAATCTGGTAATAATCAATTTAGTTTTGTTTTTCAAAAAATCCCATGAAAAGACTAAAACCAACAATGAGTTGTTTCTACTGAATGTCCATGAAAAACACAACACACTGTTACAATGGGCGACATACACTGTCCTGAAGTCAGAAGGTATTGAGATACGGACTAACACATTGTTGGTTTTGGTCTCTTCACAGGATTGGTTTTGCGTGACCCTGGTGCAAGTTGTCTCCCTTCAGTGTAGCTCATTTGTAGTTTTTCGGCAAAACAATGGTTGCTACCTCAGCGCAAAGTGATAAACCCACTGAGCAGAGTCACAGTATCATGTGCTCATATGTTTCATTAAAAAGGACAAAAATCATTTCTTCAGCAGTGCACGGCTTTTTCTATTAGAACACAAATCTGAAGTTCATGCCCTGAAAATCAATGACATGACCAGCTATTTTTACAATATAAAAACTACATAACAATGTGAATGTAATTCTGTGTGATTGTAGTCACATAAAATCTATTTTCATCTTTATCATTAAGTTGTGGCAAAACCCAAAAACATCTTAGTGTTTTACTGTCAATGGAAAAAAATGTTGTATTGTAAATTGTATTCTGTGCACAAATGTATTCTGTGTTTCCTGAGGTAAACACCTTCAAAACATTGTGAGTATGTTGCCGTCAAAACATCTATTTTGCAGCCAAAGAGCGAACTACCTCTATTAAAAGTTTACTACTTTATCCATGGGTGAACGTTTAGGGTTTTCCATAGTTTTAAACCAACTGTCGATGTTAAACTGAGAGAAGTTTTGAAGGGCAAAGCTTTTATGAAAAAAATCTACTTGACTGAAGTCAGTTGTTTGCTTTTACCTGTGAACCCTTTTAAATTGCTCTGTTTTAAGGTTTTGATATAATTTGACTGTTGGGTGCAGTGGTACTGCTGTAAATATATTGTTGTGTAATGTAAGTGCAAACATTGTTAGGTATTTTATTTGAATATGGACACCAGGAAGAGTAGTAGTTGCCTGGGCAGCAACTTGTGGGGATCCCAACAAACAGTATCTGAAGGCCAGGTTGAGAGTCACGTCCTCCGTGGGATTCGATTTAAACACGCAGCTCGTTTGTTCGGTCATGTGAAAATTCAAACTTGTGTGATTTGTCAAACTCGTCACTGTAAAAGTTTTAAAGTTAAACAAATCAATTCCTCTGAAACAGGCACAATATGTTCAGATGGTTCTTTCTTCTATCCATCCTTCAGCCTCCCTGGTGATATATAAAAAAAAACAAAAAACAAGCCCCTCAAAACTCATATTGCATTATTTTCATCTTAATGAGAATCTTGTTGTTTATGTTTTGTGATTTGAAGATCATCCACACTAATTAGAATTTGACAGATCCAATTAAAATTGTAGGCCCATAATGATGTGATGGGGTTGCCACCAGGGGAGCAGCCTCAAAACAAACAGCACTAGTTTAATGTAAAGGTTGAGGGGGCTGGATCACAGGGCCTTGAAGAGGAGGCACGGGCGTGCACGGGCATGCACGGGCGTGCACGAGCGTACGTGCACGTGGGCCTATTTTCCCATATAGTCGCTGTTCTCTCTCTGCCATTCCCCAGAACCTCATAAAGCTCATAGACAATAATGATCCTGCCATAGACTGTAATGATCCTGCCATTTCATGGGGTATTACACTATAATGATGATAGTCCTCGACATTTGCATCCCATCCAGCCTTTAGCTGCTGAGCTGCACCTCCATCTTACCTGGCACGGGTAATTTATAGAGCAAAGGCGTGAATAAGCCGCTCTGGAATAATACAACCCACACTTAGAGTCAACTGCAGAGATTTATTACAGGCCTGTAAACCCAAAAGGCAAATAGAATCGGCCTGCTCAAGTGTGTGTGTGTGCGTTTGTATAGTCGGTGTTCAAGAATAAAGACATCCATGAAAACCCGCCAATGACAGCACATAAAGGATGATGGGGAGGTGGGTGTGAGACCTGGGAGGGGAGGGGAAAGGTGTGTGTGTGTGTGTGGTGGGGGGGGGCAACGTGGGTGGGGATGTGGGTGTGGCTGAATCCTAAAAATATTTGTCTGCAAAAAAAAAAAAAAAAGTAGGAAGGCCATGAAAAAAAGCTAACTCCGCCATAAATATGTTCTTTGCCCGAGAAATTCTTCACCACTGCTCTCTGCAAACAGAGAGACACATGCAACACAAAGACGACACACACTCAAACACACAAAATCACTGGAAGGAGGAGAAAAAAAAACAACAACCCTGTGCGTATTTTACTCTGAGAGTTAATGGGAATAAAATACCTTGGTGGATGAGTGCAGATGTGTTTGATACAAATAGTCATTTTCCTATTTGCTGCCTCATTGAGCATGATGAATGATGGGAGTCAGGGAGGCGGCGTGATGAATGGCAGCACCTTGGCTCCATTGCATGCCCTATTGATTCTCCTTCTTTATTACTCCTACAACCCAGCTGGCTGCTCCTGCCCTCCCTACACTCTCTCCTCTCCTCTTGGGGGGGGGGGGGGGGGAGTGGAGGAGGGTGGGGTCAGTGGGGTGGGGGTTCCTTTTTCCTACAGTAAGGCCCCACCTCTTACAGGAACATTGTTGTGTGTGTGTAAACATACAACAGCACAAGCATAGTGTGTGTGTGCACATGGGCTGCTGGGAGTTCATGGATAGGGGGAGAAATGAGTTTTGTGATTAGTGGATTAGAGGCCAACAGTCTCTAACAGGGACTCGTCCTGGAGCTGGTTGGTTAGGGGGAGCTCTCAGATGACAACGAGAAGGCGAGGGAGAGGAAGTGGAAGCAACAAGAGAAAGAAATCAAACGGGGCCTTAAAATCATGAATGGAGGGATCTGTGAGAGGACATTTGTAATTATTCTTTGAAGAATGATTGAGTTAAAGACATGCTTCATGCAAGCTTCATCTGTAGATCCCGGTAGATTAGAGGAGGCTTCGAGGTGTGTTAAGTAAGAGGTAACACACGTGTCACATAAAAAGCCATATGAGTGACAGCGCTGTGTTTTCTGTCAGCGTGGAGTCTTTAGAAGATCAGAAAACACATCTTGCCAGGGACTGTAACCCCAGTCCCACCGGCTCTGTCAAAACAAAGGCCTGTTCATCCATCCGTCCTGTCATCTGAGTCCACATCTGAGGGACTCGGGGCTCGTCCTGCACAAAAGCCTCCTGGGGTTTGGATGTCTGAGTGTGTTGTCACTGGTTTGCCTGCATGACGAGGGGAGCGGTGCTGGTCTGACTCCAGCTTAGCATGACGTCGAAGATTGGGTGAAGGTCACGTCAGGAAAGACGTGGAACTTGGAAACACAGTTTTTCTCGTCCAACTCCATTTTCAGACTCTTTAGTATCCCGCTGAAGTCAAGCATGAAGAAGGCATGTCAGGTTTTGGTCAATTTCCTGAAGCACTGGCTGCAGAGCATGTCAAAATACCACAGTGTTCAGCAGAAAGTGTATATCTGTATGCATCATGTATACTTTGTTCAACCAGGGTTCGTAAATCCAAATCCAATCCCTGATTTGAAAAACAATACTCATTGAAAATAATGGGCAATCTCTGCAACTGATGAATTAAATTTCGATTCATTTCCTAAATGGGCTAGGTAGAGATAGAAATGATCCCAACCAATAATATGCATACACATATTACCCTCTGAGGCTAACACACACACGCACACACACGGCTGCTCTCGCACTCACACACAAGCATATACACACAACCATCTTCCTCTCAGCATGGCCCGCGCGAAGCTTCCCAGACTAAATTACAAATGTTTCAGTGGATTGGAGTTGCAGGACATAATGAAGCAGTGCGGCACGCTGAGAGGTAATTACCCAGCAGCACTCCTGCCGTTCTGCAGCCCTGCGAGGTGAGAGAGAAGATGAATAGCCAAAGTACAAAACCACTGACCCCTCAAAAGTTTCATTTACCATCTCCCCCTTCTATCTCCCTCCCCCTGGTTTTGGGGAGCTTGGAAGAGGTAATCATCTAGGGACAGTTTTGGTAGGTTGATGAATGGTGTGTGTGGCTTTGGTGCTCGTACGCACACGCACACCTATTTATCTGCTCCGGCCTAAACCCAGCCGAGCAGGGCTAGAGATGTGGAGCATGCTGAGCCTTATTGAGTCACCAGGGCTAGTTGAGTGGGGAGACAGGCTAGGAGAGGAGGAGGGGGAGGAGGAGCAGGAGGAGGGATGGAGCGATGGAAAGAGGACAGACTGCCTGGCTGGGAGACGTGGAGCCGATCAATTTTCCCCTCCAGCCTATCAGTCATGTCCTCTCACTCTGTCCGTTTCTGCTGATGACACACTTTCTCTGCCCATCGGCCCATTTCCAGGCCAAGAGAGAAAAAGAAAGTCTAGGTGTGTGTATTTGTGTTGAATGTGCATGTTTGTGTGAGTGTCAGTGAGTGAGAGAGAGCGAGCACACACCTGGGGGGGTGTCCGAGGGGATGGGTGTTGAAGATGGCGAGGGCTGGCTTCTGTCAAAGTTTCCTCTCCCAGGAGTGCGAACGAGGACTGAGGAGCAGGGAAGGGGAAGCAGAGCGGAGGCCCCTCAGGTGAGCCCGGCTCAGCCTCCTCTCCCAGGCGTGCCAGTGAAGGTGGCAGGATCCAAAGCCTTGTCAATGCATAATGCATTAGAGGCCTCCTTCTACTGACAGCCCCCTCTGCCGCCTTCCACTCCAGCAGCCTGCCCGCTAATCAAAAACGACACATCCCAATGTCCAGACGTACACACATGCACACGCTCGCACACCCAAACACACACACACGGGCAGAAATTTACTAATCAAAAAGTGTATTTCCTAGAGGCTGACTCCCAAGAGAAATCCAGCTGGAAGAAATTGGAATAATTTATTAGCTTACAAGTTTTCGTTGACAGTTAGCCCGAGGCTATTTATCTCAGTAATAGAGAACGTCTCCAATGTGGCAAAATTGACCAAATCAAACAGCTTTGATCAGAAAATGAATCTGGCAAGGCTGTCTGTCTCTGGGTGTCCCGCGGGGCGAGCGGGAAACAAACAAAACTGAGAGACAGAGAGTGGGACTGAGGGAGAGGCAGAGAGATTATTTAACAAGTGACCACGGGAGAAAAGAGAGAGTGAAGGATGGGCTCACATTGCAAGTGAAATCTCTCACTATACATTATTATTAATTCAACAAAAGGGGGGATGTTTAAAACGGAGGATACTGCTGGATAAATAATGTGACATCGGCGGAACATCAAAGCAATTTGTAGAGTTTACAGTCTCTCTTCATTGAGTTTCAGATGGTAAAAATGCTCCTGCTTTTTCATATTACAGCAGCGGAATCACTAATTCACTCTGTCAGCTGCAAAAACAATGAAATGGAAAAAAAACAAAGACAACTGTCTGACAGAAAAAGTCCCATCAACACTTCACGGTACAAAACGCTCTCCTGCCTCTAAAAGTATTTGGAAATATTTCAATTCCGTTGCAGCACAACAATCTGCTCACTCCCGTCCACTGCAACACAATTCCCATCTGGAATCTCGGAACTCCTGAAGGGATCTGAAGACACACATCTGTTTCCACTCCTGCACAGTGCATCTCTGTCACTCAGTGACAAAGACACTGAGGCGAGCTGTAGAACAGGCTTTTGACATGAGCCCTGGACATGCCTCTCACAGTGAGGGACACATTCATTTGTGGGGTGAGACTGACAGCCAGTTCAAAGGGTCGTCGGGCTGACACCGAAAGGGGACAGTAAACACACCACAACTGTCTCAATTAGCAGCCGGGCCTTTGATTCACAGCCGTCACACAGAGATCCCGGAGATCGGTCTCATTATGTTAAATGCGTGTCAATCACACCCGCCTCAGGGCAACAACGAGAAGGAGGCGGCGGCTGCAGTGAGCTGAGGTGAGCTGAGGTGAGCTGAGGTGGTGGTGGTGGCTGTAGAAAACTAAAATAAAAAAATAAAACGACATATTTGCAGTGTTTGAAAAGATGAAATAAGTTCCTCTCAAGCAGAATGAGAAACTCAGCTCCGGGTTTGTCTTCTGACCTCACGGCTGAATGGAGAAGTTTACGGAACAACAACAAATTCTTTCCATAAGTGGAAAGCCGCACGGTAAAGAAACAATGATTGGATCACGGTGGGAAATTTCTCCATAGACTGGCATTAGCATTGACCCCCATCCTCTCTCCCACCCCACCCCGCCCCAACGCCCCCCTCCTCCACCTGTTCCGCTCCACACCTCCTCCCTCTCCTCGTCCTCTCCAATCTATCAGCCTAATGAATTTTTACCTGGCACAGACTGTTTTAAACTCCATTTGGACTTGTGCCTACAATTACCTCCTCAGAGTCTCCAAAGTAACTGCGCACAGCCTAATTAGTATGCATTATCAATTAACAAACTTAATAGCTGGCAGATTGATTGGATCCTCTGTAGAAGGAGGCAGAGCTGAAGCGAAACACAAAATGAAAAATCATCTCCCTCCGCACTTCTCATTTCTCTTGCACACAAATTCAGGTGTGTATGTTTGTATGTGTGCGTGTTTTATGATGGGAGCAGTTACATAATGCTGTACCTGTGAACATGTGGACTTTATTCATCATATATGACACTATATAAACACTGCATTAACAAATGAATGCAGTATTAGTATCTCAAAACTGTACTTTAGTGCACTCACTACCTGGGTAAATGTACTTCGTTACATTCCACCATCATCAGTTCAGTCACATCTGTCCTTTCACAGCACAAACACAAGGTTCTGCTCTGCAAATATGAGATGAGACGATAAAGAAGACTTCCAGTAATTCAGCATTAGGAGCTTTATGAAGACGAAAGGCGGACGATGGAAGCCGTGTTGGTGAAAAATGAAGAACAGAGTCTGCTTCCGTAAGTGGCAGCCATGGAAGGCATGTTAGGCAAAAGAAACCCATTTGTCAGGGAGATGAAAATGATAATTAAAGCAAGCATTCATTTTCTGGACACTGACGTCGCCATTAAATTGTGCTGTCTGACATAAAAGTCGCTGAATGGGTGGGAATGCCTGCATTTTTCACTCTTCTCTCAATTAATGCCACCTGTTTCCACAAAACCTCTTCAAATCACCGAGAAGAAGAAAACCTGCTGCGATTTCTGTTGTTACAAAGCCCGAAAGCTCAGAACCAACGAGACGATTACGTGAAAAAAAGTCTTAATTTGATCTTATTATGTTGAGATATCTGCCTGTTTGTGTTCTTAACTTTGGGCCTCTTTAGTGTAGCTACTTAACGCTCTGCCAGTCCACACCATTTAGCTGCAGTGTGTGTTACGAGGGAAAATAATCCACCTTAATACTGCTCTTTATCCACGGCGCTAATGTCTGAGTAACACTCATAAACGCATTACCAAAACATGTTTGACAGAGTCGTTTTACATGCAAATTGGCCAATGTGTCCTCGGCTTTAAAGGCACTGTCCGTGGTGCCTTAGAATTACTGCTGCATTGATCCTCCGCGTGCGCGTTGTAACCAATCCCAACGTTTTCACCTGGTTCAAACGGCTGTGATTAAAGAAACTCGCTTATTTACATAAATATCAATAAGAAGACATTATGATAATTACCCGCCCTATTGGCCACAAACTTTATATGCTTGAAAATATACTTTATTTTCATTAGGAAGCATGAAATGCAGCCATTAGTGCATTAATTAAGGCTACTATAAACAATTATCTGGGTTAGTTTTTCAGTTATCGTGTAATGGGTCATTGTTGTGATAGAATCAACACTGCACTGGGACTAATTTCTGCACAATGCCACTTAGGACGGTACAAAGGCTGTGAATTCCTACAGCCAGAAAACACAAATAGAATAATGTTTGGTCTTTTACTGGAGGGTGGGTGGGTGGGTGGGTGGGGGGGGGGGGGGGGGGTTGGGGGGGGGCGGTGGGGGGGTATCTGGTAGAAATGGCTTCTCAGCACATCAGCAGTGGGGTCCAGAGGATAAAAAAAAAAAAAAAAAAAAAATCCATTACCTGGTGCAAACACCGGTTGTCCAGCTAGTTCATAGCGCGGTACTCCAGCGGCAGAAACGTGCTGTAAATGCAGGGAAACAACAAAATTGAGGA
>JBBMJY010000008.1:17434168-17446853 GCA_037833715.1 Toxotes lorentzi | reverse complement strand
CCCCCCCCCCCCCCCCCCCCCCCCCCCCCCCCCCCCCCCCCCCTCCCCCCCTGGTAAAAAGGGCTTCTCAGCACATCAGCAGTGGGGGCCAGAAAAGAAAAAAAAAAAAAAAAAAACAATCCATTACCTGGTGCAAACACCGGTTGTCCAGATAGTTCATAGCGCGGTAATACAGCGGCAGAAATGTGCTGTAAATGCAGGGAAGCAGCGAAATTGAGGAGTCACATACAATGAGTGTCACCTCAGGGAGGTGGGGGTGGCAGTGGCCTGAGGGCTGAGGATGGCGGTTGGGGGAAGTTGGGGGCACAGATTCAGCAACACTTCCTGAAACACTGCAGCAACTTTGAAGAAATAAGAGAAACTTATCTTCTTCCTAAACATAAAATGCCTCAGCAGTGTTGACACCTGCTGAAATAAAGTGAGGAAAAGGTACAATGTTCACACACAGGAGGCAGAAAAACAGGAAACACTGATGGGAATGTGGATCAGAATGATAAATCTTCCTCCTGATTACTTGGTGACTCAATATTAGAACTAAAACAATACGCTGAGTAATCAAATGACAGAAAATTTGTCTGCAACTGTTTTTATATAATCGATTCATCGTTTTGTTTTTTTTTTTTAAGGAAAATGTTAATTATTCTCTGGTTCCACCTTCACAAACGTGAGGATTTGCTGCTTTTTGCTGACGTATATGTCCAGAGCCTGAATGTTTTGGGGTTTTAGACTGTTGGTCAGGACTGAGACCTCACCTTAGAGAGCGTTTCTTCAGTACACATCATAAACCAAACGATTTAACAAGGAAAAGATGATCAGATGAACTGATAATGAAAAGAATCATTAGGTGCAGCCCTTTATTTGATATTTAAACATCTACTGTTATATTGTCACATCTTCTCATGTTGTGTTTAGGTGTGTTTGTTTGTTTGTTTGTTTGTTTTGCAGTTTCTACCTTTACAGCTGATAAAAAGCAGTTGTGGAAGAAATATCCAGATGTCTTACATAAGTAAAAAATACCAGAACGTAAAAATATTCAATGTGATGTAAAAGTGCTGGATTCAAAATATTAGTCAAAGTACAGTCAGAGTCATTTTATTGTCTGTTAGATTGTTGGATTATGTGTAAGCAGCACCATATGTTACATCTGGTTGTGCTGGAGCTCATTTTAAGTGGGAATGTAAATGTGGAAATGCATATTATTTTAGACACTCATCATAAAAACTAAAACAGCTTTTAAATGGCTGCAAAATCAATGTGATGCGGTGAAAAGTACATTTCCCTCTGAAATGTGGAGCTGTGTTAGTATAAAGTAGAATTAAGTGGAAATACTCAAGGAAAGTACAACAGTGCCTCAGAATCATTATTATTCTCTTGTTATTCTGTAAATTCGTTACTTTCTACCTGAGTTTTAAAAAGCTGATTTATTTGAACTGAAATTTTTAAAAATGTGAAGTTGAACAAAACACCCAGCTCAGACAGTATCTTCCTCCAGTACCATCAATGCCAGGTCCCCACGGTGCACATTGTGCATAGGCTACAGAAAGGGGTGTAAATCACAGACCAATCAAGGAGGAGGCCCACAGGTCCCTGTCCAGTTTAGCTTTTAAATTGTGTCTAATCGACTGAGAGCACGTTTAAACGGCGCGAATGAATGACTTATCACTGGTCCTGATTCGATTTGTGGAGCTAAATGAACATTTGAGGGTTTAAAATGGCTGAAAAGGCTCTTAGCGCAAAGCAGGTGCAGTTAGTTGCTGCTGCTCCTGCTGCTGCTGCTACAAATGACCAAAATAAATACCGGACATCACAGAACCAGAATCAGGATTTTTTTTTCCCTGCGAACACCTGCATGAAACATGAAGGTATCTGTCAGAGCCGGGGGAGGGGGGCTCTGGGGGGGCACAGGGGGGGTATGTGGCTCAGGCTTGTGTGTTAGCATGTGGCTGTAGGAGCCTCCCTCCTCGTCACTTTTTGTTTTTTTTTTCTTTCTTTTTTTTTTTTTTGGTTCCACTGATGTATATTTCGTTGTCCGCCGGCTTAATTTTGATTTATAGTCCGTCCATAAATTAGAAAAATATGTTTTAGAATTCCATCCCGCGGAAAAAGCGGCCCGTGATGTCAGGGGATTGGGTGATATTTAAGATGTCAGAAATACATATTGGATTAGTGCGCTTTGTTCCCCCGCAACAGCAGGTGTTTAATCATAGCTGATGGCTGGAGCGAAATGCGTTAGGACAGGCCAGGCACCAAAAAACTGGAGCTGCGTTCCCATTGCGATAAATCATACGGCCCAGTGTTGTTACATTCACACTCAGACGCCCCCCCCCACCCCACCCTCCCTCTTTCTCTCTCTCTCTCTCTCTCACACACACGCACGCGCGTGCGCGCAAACCCGCAGGTACGTTTACTGCTGGCCACGCGCTTCTCACACCTTTGCACCTGCGGGTTGAATCAGTTGATCAGCAGTGTAATTGAAGCAATAGTCTATTATCTGAGCCTGATGCGATGACAGTGAAACAATTACGCACTAATATTCATTTAGACCTGATTCTTTGGCCTAATCAGGATTTACACAACAACACTCTGCTGTATAATTTTCTTCAAATACCTTTTTTTTTCTTCTTCTCCTTCTTATGCCAGCGATAGGTGAGGTCTGATGTTATTTCCTCACATTAGCACGGATGAGCAGCTGAGGACAAACCGAACTACAGGCCTTTTTAAGCTGATATGAATCTAAATGACTTAAATGAATGCCATCCATCACGCTAAACTTTCAAGAAAAAACATTAATTCGCGCCTTTCTGAAAGTAATTGATTTTTTTGTTGATATTAGTGGGTTTTGCCTGTGATGATCATGTACATACAGGAGGCCATTCCTCCACCATCTTTACAGTGATCACTGCGCCCAGCACCGGTTCTGTCTGTGGCCCGACTGGAGCCGCGTTCTTCCCCGGGATCAGCCGGAGTGGATGAGAGGTGGGAGCCCGGAAAGCTGCAGGGAGGGAGAGGGAGACGTTTAGGAGAGCAAACATTTTCAAGGTCACCCGGTGAACTGGAACCGGGGAGGGGAGATGCATGGAGAAAATAGTGCGTTTTGACACCAGCGCGCCGTTTGATTAAAAGGCAAAGTAATGGGTTTAAACACACGCACCGAGAATGCCGCCAGACTCTGTTGGCTTTTTTCTCCGCAAATTACTTAACGGTGCAGTGATGGAAATAAGGTTGTAATGTTTGGTAATGGAAAAGAAAGCCTATATATTTTCTTTTTTTCTGGTCTTCTTGTTTTCTGACATCAACAAAATAAATTGCCCGGGCTAATAACCATGGCGCATGAGATTTTTTTTTTCTGTGTGGGAATTGGAGCGCGGTTCTCTCTTTTTTGCCGTTTCATTTTACATTCGTTACCATGAACAATAATGGTCAAAATGATGAAACATCAGTCTTGTAATGTAACATTAACAGCTGTGACTGGTGAGGAAAAAACAGCTGCTGTGGACTTGAAGGGGGAATTAAAGAACAGTAGAAGAAACAGGAGAGGCAACGTGTGTTCCAGGGGGCCGTAAACGCCTCACGGTGGAGCCGGGGAACCTGCAGAGTGAAGGGACCTGCAGAGCAGAGAGGACCGCAAAACCCGCTGGAAGATGATTTAATGCTGCTGCGTGGGGGAAAACAGGCTGAAGCACATTAGCTTCCAGAGAAAAGCGCTAATCATGCATGCTGGCCGGTGGGGATACCGCCTGCAAATCAAACCTCGATGGCTCGCTAAATATAGGCTGCATTGAACATGGAAATTCAATAATCAAAGCACCTTGAAAGGCAGAGCAGAGATTCACGGAGGGCCGCGGAGGCCACCGGATTTCTCCGCGTCTCTGTCCGTGGTGGCTGCTCTGTCTATCCTGGAACCACCGAGCCTCTTAATTCCTCTCTAATTCCGCGTGTCAGGGCCGTGTATCCCCGCTGTCCCGCCCAGTGGCCCTTTGTCGCCCCGTTTTCAACTCTCCCAGCATTACTCAGCTCAATGACACACGGCAAATTGCATTTAATAAATTAGCTTAATGGATTCGACGATCGGTTAGCGGGCACAGTGTTTCCTCTGGTTAAGCAAAACATTTATATCCCACATTCTCTCTCTCTCTCTCTCTCTCACACACACACACACACACACACACACACACACACACACACACACACACACACACACACATCTCTGCAGGAACGTGCGCGTAATGAGGCCACAGAGCCACGCGCAGCAATGTCGTTGTGCTGATCCTGAAATCATCGGACGTCAGTCTCCTTTAACGTCTGCGTCATTTACACCTGTGCGTAAAGGTGATTCCAATGCATTTCAGCCTATACATCCACACCATCGTCACCATCACCACGAGCAACAGCCTCCTCTCCCTGCAGCCGACCGCGCGCGGTTAAATGTCACCCCCACCCCCACCCCACAACAATCCTTTATGGCCTCTGCATGTTTGGTTGCGCAAAACAATCTCATCGGACATTATTGATGTTACAGATGTTATAGTAATCAAATTATCGGCCCGTGAAGGGCCCCTCTGTCACCGCGCCGCGTGATGAATTATAGTAAAGGTCACAGCCCGCCGGTGCTTTACGGGGAGTTTGTACGGCAACGCTCAGGTGAGCGCCTCCAGGGCCGGGCGGGCGGGCGGTGCTTCTCATGCGCGCACACGCATGCACACACATATTCGTTCAGGTTAAGGGGTTCTTGCACCTCTGGGGAGGAGGGGTGGTGATGGGGGTCACTTTTCTCATAACACAACTTTACCTTTTGCATTTACAGGTAAAGGGAGATTAACTTCCCTCGAGCCTTTGGCGCGCAAAGAAAAGTAGTGCAGTGGGTTGAACAGATCAGGTGAGCTGATTCTTTTTTTCCTCCTTATAGTCAACAATGATCCACGAAAAGACCAAAACCATCAATAAACTGATACTAACACGTGGTGTCTGTGTATCCAGAGCCTGATATGTCTCATTCCTCTGAGACACAGAGCTTCACTGTTGTCCACAAACTATTAAAAACATCAGTGATCCACTCTGTGGCACAGATGACACGTTCCTTTATTACCATCAACACTGGCACTGCAGTTCACTTTGAATTAATCCCACATACATGATGCTGGAGACACTCGCCTGAGCACCAAACCTGGTTTTGCCAAAAAAAAAAACTAAACTTCTCAGCTGTTTTAGGAAATTACACAACCTAATTATTATCTTTTAAATGTATAAAAAACATGTTTTTCATCCTAAAAATGCCCGTGTTTTGCTGACCTGAGCTTTTTAAATGCGAGGCTTTGTGTCTTTGGTTTTATTTTTGTGAACTGAACGTCTTTGGAGTTTGGACTGGTGGTTGGAAAAAAAATCGACCAACCTGAAGATGTCACCTGGAGCTTTGTGTAAACTGTGACATGATTTATACAATATTTTCTGAACCATCAGTCGATGACCTGAAAAAAACAAAAACAAACAAATTATCAGTAATGAAAATAATCCTTAGCTTCACTTTTGTTCCTCGTCCTGAACTTCAGCAGCAAGCAGGTTTCATCCGGTACACAAGATCCATTTGTACAGTCACTGTCCAGGTTCCATGTAAGACATCAGCCTCTCATCACCGTTAACAAACGGCAAATTATTTTCACAGCCAGTGATGGGAGGGTGATGATGAAATGATGAAGGAGCCAAGAGAAACTTTTTTACTGTCCACACTAATTAACAGACCAGCAGCCACCTGTGAGTTTGTCTTTGCTTCTCTTTAGTTTTGCTGAAATATCAATGAGTCGGTGGAAACTTTTTTAAATGTCTGACCTTATCACAGATCTCATCAAATAATCATTCTACTGTATATAATGTCTTATTTTCAAAGATTATTTGAATCAAATGGAAGGATACAAGTTTGTGACCAACAAAATCAATAATATTCAATACCTGATCACATCATAGCAGGTCAGGGCTGTGATATCTGTCCTCTCAGTATTTCATTTTATGCCCCCCCCCCCCAATATTTCTGGATGTGTGTCATTTTTAATAAATGTTTTTTTTTTTTTTTTTTTTTCCCAATTTCACATTGAGTTTGGAGCTCATAGTCTGTGATTGTGATCAGTTCTGCGTATTATTTAATCTATGTGGAATCTCTGACCTGGTTGGCAAGGTGCTGGATACAGCTGCCCTGCAGGATATATAACAGATGCATGCCATGATTATGTGACATTTAATAAACTAAATATGAATATTTTCACAAAAATTGCCTTTCAGAGTCCTTCAGTTTGGTGCTGTTATGTATTTATGCTCTACAGACTTGTATTATCTGGAAATACATGGGTGACATATGAGCTCCAGTTGGTGACCATCATGAGGCCAACAAGCACCATGAACCAAACATTTTCAGAAATCATACTGATTATATTTACTCCCTAAACAGTTCCTAAAACATGTGATAATATTAACTGCAGCATCCCAAAAATGCGTCTGAACCATCTGCTCAGTGATCTTAAATGAGGCAGACCTGCACCAACACTGAGCCATTACACACGCAGATAAATCAAAGGAGTAATTCGCGCTTTATTTCCCTTAAAAGCTCATAAATTCAGCGGCAGTTTCGGTGGGATTCATGGTCTTTGCAAAAGAGGCGAAGTGAGTGTGGCCGGTTTGGAATGAAGCTTTGCTGTCAGTCCGGGCCACATTAATCCAGACGCAATTAGGTGTCAGAGCGCTGCTGTTCTCAGTTTGATGATAGCCTTGGGCTGAGCGCGGCGGAGAGAGAGCCCTAATCAGGAGAGTAAACTCCGCTATATTTCAATTTGGGAGGGCGCTCTTCCGCTCCGGGGGGCTGTGGCACCGGTGATAAATAAAACGCCCATTTACTCCCCTGCTCGCCTACCGCAGACATCCAAACTGCACTCGCCACCAGGCCCGTAATCATAGCCCGCATTTGGACGGCGAACATAAATCACACAATTGGAAGCGCCATGATTAGGGATGCCAAACTCAAGCAAATGCAGCGTGTAACCTTGTCAGGCTGCGAGCTGATATGAAATCATCTTCAATGAGAAATGAAACTAAATGGAACAACTGACACTTATCCAAATATTCAATTCTTTATGAGCCGAAAACGGCTTCACGAAACGGTGCGAGTGGGAACCAAAACTCAAACAACCCCGAACAATCCAGGGCAATCCACACAAACGCGCCCGGATCACAGTTGTAATCTTAACCTAACAAGATTACCGCCTCCTCTCGTGTAATCCCTCTGTATTATGACACATCTGTTATTAAGCACTGTGACAAAGGTGGCTGCACAAGTGGACCGGGCCTTAAATTCCTTTCAAATGTTAACCAGCATGTTCCCGAGGCCGGCTAAAGTGTTAATTGGCTGATTGAGTCCATTTATCTAATCCCTCAGTTTCACGGCTGATCCTCAAACCCTCCAAACCGCTTGTGGATTTGGGTGAAGTGCTGCACACGATCTCTATTCAAATATTTCCATATGACAACTGCTCGCAGACCACTCCAATTAAAGGCCAGTCACTTTCTATTTAAGCTGCCTCAGAAGATCGCCGCCGTGTGCGTGGTGCAAACAAAAGGATCTTTCCAAAGCGTTTAACTCCCCAAGAGTGACTCGGGCCGACCCGGGATCCGCCCCTTCAAAGGCCATCTCAGGGGATTAGATGCTGGATTTAGGAGGAGAATTGGGGTTGCAACATTGCCTTTCCCCCCCTATATCTTTTCTCTCCGCGCTAAAGAGGGGCTGCCTGTGCGTGTTCAGCACCGTGGAAATGAGATGCGCATTTAAAATCTGAGAGCAGGGTCCACCGCCTGTGGCCATGCGCTGCCAGGAAACCTGCCCGCCCGCCCCGCCGGCCGGCCGGCCGGCCTGGGGTTAATTAAGCGGCCTTCAGAGCTGTGGGAGAAAGAGAAGCCAGGTTTGATGCTCTCTACATCTGTGATTTCTAGCGAATTCATCCAGCCCCCGCGGAAAAAGGGAGGATTTTTAATAGCAAATTAGCATTCAGATGAGATGGCGCTGCGCTGCAGAGCGGGACACAGAAAGTGTTAAAGATTATTCTACTGTCACATTTTAAAGTCCAGAGAAAGACACACACCCAAAGATTTTCAGTTTACTATCACACAAGATAAAAACAAGCAGCAAATCCTCACAACTGAAAAGCAGACACCACAGAACATTTGGCATTTTTGCTTAAAAATGGCTGAAATGATTAATCGCTTATCAAAATATTTGCTTATTCATTTTCTGGCGATCAACTGATCGTTGCAACTCGTTTTCATAAAAAAAAACTTTAAGCCTTAAGACAATAACAGAAATGCAGATTCCTCATCTCCACCTCAAATTTAAATCTGCTTACAACAGGGTGCGTTTGATTTATGGTGTTTCAAATACATTCTCAAGCACTTTATTGGGAACACCTGCTTATTGGTGCAATTATCCAATCAGCCAATCATGTGGCAGCAGTACAGTGTATGAAACCTCTCCTGGGAAGAGTCTGTAGAGTTTCACTCAGGATGGAGCCAGAAGCAAAAAGCATCCAGTGAAGCAGCAGCTCTGTGGACAGAAACACCTGGCAGATGAGAGAGGTCAGAGGTCAGACTGGCCGGAGCTGACAGAAAGGCTACGGTGACTCAGATAACTGCTCTGTACAACTATGGCGAACAGAAAAACATCTCAGAATGAACAACACCTCCAACGTTGAGGTGGATGAGCTACAACAGCAGAAGACCACGTCGGGGACCAGAGATCCGAGGCTGCAGTGGGCAGGCTCACCAAGACTGATGGATCTGGGTTTAGGGTCTGAATTTAGCATCAACAGCATGAATCCATGATCCAAACCTGCCTTGAGTCAACAGTCCAGTCATGGTCTGAATGTAAGTGTCACAAAGCAAAAGTCGTCTCAAACTGGTTTCACGATCATGACAGTGAGTTCAGTGAACTTCAGTGGCCTCCCTAGTCTCCAGATCTGGATCCAACAGAAAACCTTTGGGATCTGGTTGAACAGGAGACTGACAGCTTGAATGCAGAAATGATGCGACGCCATCATGTCAACATGGAGCAGAGCCTCACAACATGTTTCCAACATCCAGCGTTAGTGTGGTGTTCCTAATAAAGTGCTCGATCCGTGTCTAATATTGTTATTATATTTGTCCAGTATCTGTTCTTACTCAGACTGCAACGAACCATTATTTTCACTAGTTCTCACTCGTAGCTGATCTGCTGTTTGTTTGTCATTGTTTGGTCCATATGAAAAATAATCTGAAAGTTAAATATATTCAATTTACCATCATTTCAGACACAGAGAAGCGTTTGGCTTTTTTTTTCTGTGATAAACGGTTAAATGTTCATGAAAACAGTAGCCGGCTGCTAATTTTCAGTCAAACCATGAATCACTGCAGCTCTAATTATTATGAATCATTCAGGACTATAATGAGTAACGTGTTATTAAAGGACAGAAATGAATGCAAACATAATGTACGACGTAACGAGATCGAGTCAGCAGATACGACTGCTGTGAGTGTGCAAATCACGAGAGAAGGCAGATTCAGTTTATTCCATTTCTAAATGGAAGTAAATTCCTTGAATGAACACAACAGTCATTCAAAACAGAAACGCACACACTCAGGCACAGAGGCGCTCTGGCTTTTATAATCATTGAGAGGACGGAGGCTGATGCAGATGCAAAGTGTTTGCAGGCGGAGAGGCCTGGCACTCTGCTCACTGTGCTTTATTGTGTGCTCGCTGTCACATACAGGTCTTCATTAGGAGCGTCTAGAGACTTTGTGAGGGGCTTTTGTGTGCGTGAATCACAGTGGTTTATGTGTCTTGTGTCTTTTGCACCACTAATATGCCACTATGTCCGATGGAGTCTGTTTTAGTGCAAGCCTTTATGGGGGCAAATTGGTAGCGAATAGGACAGCGGAGCACTTTAACAGCACTCACCTTCTCCTCACCCCTTTTAACTTATTAACTTATATTAACTCGTTTTAACCTGTCAACAGCCCCTGCATCTGTATCACAAATAAATCACAGTGCTGGCTGCAGGAGAGTGTGTAGCTGGGAGCAAAATGTGTTTACCTCTGTGTGAATCCACACACTCAAGCTTTTTACCTCCCAGTCACTATTAATGAAGCCAATCTCCATTTTGACTGTGTGATCACTTTTTAATGCACTTGAGTGGTTTTTAAAGTGCAATCAAATGCTAATTAAAGGCTGGTGGGTTTTCTTTTTTTTTCTTACTGACTGACCATAAATGCTCTTTCTCCGTGTTTTCTTTTGTGCATGCTTTCACTACAGGAGAAACATAAGCATGAGTCAATTGTTAAATGCACCTGCGAGACGGCCCTCAGAGAACTGTGCTTCGTTTAAGAGGGCACAAAAATGGAAGGTAAACAGTGTAATGAAAGCACAGCCTTTCAAAGAATTTGCCATGATTAGTTTTTCCTTGCTCTTTGAGTGACAGCACAAACCAGATCAGTGCATAAACCATGAAGCCACAGTGTACTCTCACCTGTTTATTTAAAGAATATGATGTAAGTAAAGTTACATTTAAAGCTATAATTTAAAAAAAAAAGCTAATTACTGTTTTAATATTAATTCTGCCAAAATGTCACGTGTATTCTGATCATAAGATTCACGATGCTCTGGAAAATACTGGGAAATATCTATTGAATGTTTTGGAGCTTTAACCTAAACGAATGAGAGTATAAAATGAAAGCGTGTTTTAGTGTGCGCCCACTGACCTGACAGAAGCCTCTTCCTCCTCGTCTCCTCTGGACTACAGATTGATAAATGTGGGACACCAAAAAGGAAAGAGAAAAATAAAATCAGCAAAGCTGAATGTGTCTGTCCCCCTAATGAGCCGCTGATTGAACATTTCAGTGGGGAAACATGTAGTCATTAGTCTCCATGCTCCAAAGAAGCATTTAAAAGAAACTTCAGTAGAGGAAAAAAAAAAATCTAATTACAATACAGGAGACACAGGAATAGCTGTGAAGCATCAATTTAAGCATAATCACCACAATTACTGTTCCCATGGGTCTGCAGGAGTTACACAGTGATTGTTTTGGGGGAAGAAATTGTATTTGTGTGGATATGACACAGTTTTTTCCACAGCATTTCCTCGTCATCGTGCAGGTCTTGGTTGTAGGTAAGGTGTGTTTTGCACATAAAGGGAACATCATTTCGTGTTGCTGGAGCATTAACTGTGTCAGCGACTTGTGAAATGAAAAGTTACAGAATCTGTGATCTGTTTCTGCGGCCTTAAACGGTTTTAGACAGAAATGAGTCTCTGTGCGAGCGTAATGACAGATTATATGTTTCCTTTTCTTTTCATCAAACAGTTTAAAGGGTCAGTTCATCCAAAATTACAAAAAACTCAAATTTGGTGGTGTCTAACCATGCAGGTGGAGGGGCTCTGCAGCAGCCCAGTACAAGAACTGAAAATATTTCAAAATATTTTGCATTCACTCATAATACTTTAGATAGATTTGTTTTTCTTTTCAATATATTAGACAATAACTTTCCCTTTCTATCTCTTGAAATTGTTCTTAATTGTTCTTATGTAATGTAAATTTCCTAACTTTGGAAAATACTTTGTACTCATTACTTGAAAAGAGTTCCATAAATAAAACTAGCTATTATTATTATTATTATTATTATTACTGCAGCTGCTCTTTCTTGTTCCTTATCTTAGAAAGCATTGTAAACACAACAGATCAGCTGCGCAACTCAACTGTTGAATTCATTTTTCTGTATTGGTTAGTTCAGTTTTAATGTTCTAATTACCGAAAAACGTTTCGTAGCCTCCTACAGGCGAGTAGAAGCCAGTTGTTTATCTACGATCATTTCTAAAAGTGTCTTTAACTATGGTGCTTCTGGGAAAGAAGGTTCATAAGCCTTAGGACGCGTTTGGAAAATCAGGCCCGGACTCTTAAACACGGCTGGAGTGAAGGAAATCCTAGATCAAATTTCAAGTTCAAGTTTCTCCATCTAAAATCATTTTCTTTGGTTCTTTCTTTGAGCGTGAGGTTGTGTGAGTCTATAATATGATTCATATATGAGTCTATAATATGAGTATAATATGTGTCATCAAATGTAAAGTGACATTATTTTGATGACAGACAGTAAAGTTCTTACTAACAAAGGAGAAAATCTATAACTTAAAGTGGATTGAGGTTGCTGTCTTTGCTTGTGTGTTGTGCCTGTGCCTGTGTCTCCCTGACAGATGAACCAGGTCCTGATCAGAGACATGCTGGCTAATGAGAAGTTGCTCTCAGTGGTAAGGTCAGACAGGCGTTTCCTCAATCGGGATCCTCTGCTTTCCTCCCTCCCACCACCACCACCACTCTCCCTCCCCCAGCCTCCCCTCCATCCGCTCCGTACTTTCTTCAAAACAGAGCCTGTGATAAGACCAACTGAACGGGCCCATCATGTCGCTGTGCTGCAGCCCAGAGAGGGAATGAAATCAAGCTGTCACTGCACAGCAATGTTGAGAGAGAGGTGGAGGGGAGGGGAAGAGAGGCAGCCCCCTGCTCTCTCATTCCCCCCCAGAGCCCATTATAGCAGGTGCCAACATTGGGAGATGGATCTCTCTCACACACACACACACACACACACACACACACACACACACACACACACACACACACACACACACACACA
>JBBMJY010000008.1:17405364-17434068 GCA_037833715.1 Toxotes lorentzi | reverse complement strand
ACACACACACACACACACACACACACACACACACACACACACACACACACACACACACACACACACAGAGTTGTGAAACTATCAGTGTCTTTCCTAAAACGTGTGTTCCTTTTAGCAGCCCCTCAAGTTACAGTCACACAACTTTGTTTGTGTATCACATGGAGACATTCCAGTTGAAAAGCAGAGCTTTCACACAGCGTCTCCTTCACGTCTTTGTTTTTTTTTTTATTTCACCGTAGTAGCACCAAGATTTCCGTCTGCAGAGCCGTGCTCTTCTTTCATGACTTCTTTCAACATAAAACCAAACTGTAACTCAAAACAAGACAATCTAAAACCCATCCTAGTCTTTACCCAAAGCTCTCGACCTTTCAAGATATGCGATTGACCCTGTCCCTTAAAATATGATATCCATATACAACTCATTTACAGTTGAATCTGTTCTCCTGCACCTGGCCTAAATATTGGACAGGATGTGCTACCTTTCTGAATTCACATCTACAAGCCAGTTTTTCAATCTTTTCAAACACTGCTGGTTTGCTGAAGTTGCCACAGTGATTGTGACTGCAGCTGTAAACAGAGAATAAAAAGCTAAGCTTCTGGAAATAACATTTACATTATGGTGACTGAAGTGGAACAAACAGCAGCTATTATCTGTTCAAACACATGTGAGTTAGTGTACTTCTATTTGTCTCTAAGCTGTTAAATGAGTTGTTCCTGCAACTGGAAACGATACGAAAACTGAATTAATAAAAGAACAATGAATAAGTCATTTTGAAAGGGATTATTAAAACATAACTAATCACTCTCTATCAGCAAACACCTGCGCTGTTTATTCAAACATGTCCACCACTCGCTGCTCTTTTCCTCTCTTTATTCTTTTAATTAATTAAAATAATTAGTGCGTGGAACATTGTGCAGTGTTTTCAGATCCAGGGTGAGAGTAAAGTGAGTGGTGGGTGTTTACTGTCAGCAGCTTTACTGTCGTCCAAGGGTTTGTCTTATTTAATGATCCGGTAACAGTCGACCCGTGAAGATCCGCCGGCCATCTAACATGTCCGTGTTAGTTTCATGTACGAGAGTCCAGATTCTGTCTGTCTATGTTGGTGTTTCCTCTGTGACAAAAAAAAAAAGTCTGAATTAAAGCTTTAAAAATGGTGAAAGAATGTGTGAATGTGTGATGCTGTGTGACAATCCCATTGATTTCTGCCCGATGCCTGTGTCTCTTTCTGTGAAGTAACTTGTAAAATGTGTAAATATGTCTTGAAATCTTCTCTGTGGCTGTGGATATGTGTGAGAGAAGTGAGTGTGTGTGTGTGTGTCTGACAGGCCTGACACAGCTCTCGTGTGTGTGTGTGTGTGTAATGGGAACAGCTGGCTGAGGGAATGAGTACAGAGGGAGAGGTGATGGATGCGAGTGGAGCTCCTGTGACAGATGAGCTAACAGGTGTTCACCACAGCCCTCAGAGAGACGCTATTTATGAGCCAGAAAAGACAGCCAGACGCAAAGCACACCACGCCACCGGCCTACTCGATGCTAAAACACATCACGTACATCTGCACAACTTTACTCAACAATGAGCAGCACAGCAGAACTGTCTTTAGGCAGCAGAGAGGCTTTAGTTTCGCTAAAAGCATCTTTACTCATCGCTCTCCCTGCACAAAGTCCTCATACATCCTGAATATTAACATAAAATGAATTTATACAGCTACAATGCACTTCACTCTGCTTTCACTTGGCTTCTACACTTTGCAGCTCGGAAACCATCCTATCACTGTGTCGTACTCTTCATACTGGTTCAGTAGCCACAGTTTTCAGCTCATGATAGCCTGTTTCAAATATTAATGCCATGAGGGTTACTGCAGGGGGCAGTTACGTTAAAGAATGAGGCAGTTTTTTTTTTTTTTAGCAGTGTTCACTGGTGGATTAATACTTCACAGGTGAGGTAGAAACACAACAACAACTTTGTTTGTCTGTATCTTTTAATGAATTTAAACAGTTTAGGACTGGGTTGATTTTTATTTACTGAGATTTACACGAGCCTCATTCTTCTTTTTAACGGTGGAGTTGTGAAATATCATGTCACAGGTTTGAAAACTTCTTTCAAATATGTTTGCACGGGGACAGATTTGGACCACGAGCCATTGCTTGCCTACCGAGAGGGAGAGAGGGAAGAATGCATGTCAGCAGGTGGAGTGTCAGAGTCATCAAAATCCTGATGTCTTCAGTACATGGTTTGTGCCTCATGCTGCCAATTAGCAGATCTCACCATTAACGTTCAGCTAAATGAAACACAGCACAGAGATGTTTGAGTGGCACAGTCACTAAATACGCCCAAATCAAACTGAAAAGCGTCACCAGCAGCAAGACAGAAAGAAAAATAATGTTCATTTCAATGAGTTCACTTTTTTATTGTTCAGCAAAAGCGATACAGATAAAAAGATCTTGTTGATTTAAGTCATTAAGTCACGCGTACGTTTGGTTTTCTAAATAACAGCGTTTTCATGTAGAAGGCACTTGAACAGATGTGTGATTCTGGGGCACTTTAAAGGTTGGAATGTGAAACTAAATCAGGCACAGAGACTAGTTTGATGTTACAAAAGCTTCTAAAGGTTTAAAGACTTTCTAAACCAATCTTAAATATTTAGATTGGTGGAAATAGCTTGGAGAAATCCTCCCTTTCTGCTCTTCTTGGCACTAAAGAGCAAAGTCCAATGCAAACACACGGTTGCTTGGCTCAGGCACAAATAAAGTCGGACATAAAGGCTTTACACTTCTCAGTGGAGTATCTCGATTTGTAAAGACACTGAACCAGGGCTATGATCCTCGGTCCAAACCTTAAATGGTATTAAATTTTAACTGTCACCACAGACATAAATGACCAGTTAGTTTGACGTCTTCGTGGTGGAGGAGTGTCATGTTTAGGTGGAACTAAAAGAAACGGCTGAGGGCAGTGTCACATTTTAAAATGTATTATAACTTCTATGACGCCTTCTGCGTGTTTGAAAGGGGATCATCACTTTATTCAAGACTTTCACAAAGTTACTCCCATGGTTCAGGACAATCCTTTCCAAAGTACCCGCCCATAAAAATAAGAATCGCTGCACCAGTGCTCTTCCACAGTTTATCGTTCATTCTCTGTGAGCACACAAGTTCAACCTCTAGTTCTTTAGTTTCTGGAGTTCGGAGGCCTAGATCGTCCCAAACCACAGAAATAAAATGTATGAAATATTTAATAAGTGCTGTTCCCCTTTACCTTTACTAAAAGAACCTGGAGGGATGAGGGGGGGGTCTCTATGCTTGGGCGAGGGCTTGTTTGAGGTCTCGGAGCAACATGGACGCCATGACGCTCTTTTCTGTGTTGATGGTAAGCAGGGCAGAGGAGGACTCCTTCAGCTCCAGCGACACCAAGACCAGGGCTCCGCTGCTGACCGTCCGCCCGGCAAACCTGCAGGTGAATACGAACACACAGGTCAGTTTCATTAAACTCCAGGAAAGACTGACGTCGACCTGTAAATGTTCTGTGGTTTATCTCGAGTAACAGCGAGACTGTTTCTGAAAAGTTAATCTCAGCGACAATTATCTTAAAAACTTTGGCCAAATAAACCTGAAATTATCCACATTAGTGGCCAGATACCACTAAATGTAATTAAAAAATACATTTTATGTAATTTCAGTCAACACACTGATCACAGTTGTTTTCTGTGCACCTGTCAGAGACACTTCAGGTGAACTTTTGAAATATCTGCACAAATAAAAATGCGAAAAACAGCTGCACTTCCATCACCCAGGCTGAAACAAGCAAACAGATTTCATGAAAATGGAAAAGAGTTCTTCAGCAATTTATGATTAATGGACAAAATGAAAGTGACAGTGACAGCTGTTTGACAGTAAAAACAAATACATGTACTTCACATTTCTCTATAGGAATGAGACTAATTTGTACTTTAAACCAAACCAACGTTATTATTTTTATTATATTTTTAATCTTTATATTATGTTTATACAGAAAAAGACATGAGACAAAAGACTTTTCCACTTAAAAAACAATTTTGTCATCTTACCAAATGTATATGCTAATGTATAAAAACATCAAGCAGCTTAAAAAAAGTGATAAATGTGCTGAGCAGCCATAGACCTCTGCACTTAACTCACATTCCTCCCATAAATCCTCACATTAGAGAATTCTCTAACACCTCACACCTTGTAATTACCCTAAATTAGTGAGTGAGACAAAGAAGGAAAATGATGTGACAGGAAATATAGAGAGCAGAGCAACAGACAGTCTATTATCCCAACTGACTAAAGAGCCATTAGGGGTGAGACACGCCCTTCATGCCAGTCAATCAGATTTTAGCCTGTTTTTATGGACTGTGGATGTGTGGGAGCCTTGGGACCAGTATGGGAGATGCCCCGTCCCACCAGCTCCCTCTGGGCCTACAGGAGAATTCTCAGTCCCCCGTTTCCCTGGATACCGTCCCTCCAGACCAGGGGCAAATCTGGGCGCACATGGTCCCCATTGAGAGTGCTAACAAGAGGCAGACAGGGGCTGTGACCCACTGTGACCCTCTTTGAGGGCAACAGAGCTGAGGTGGGCCCCCTCTGCCACTCCCCTCTGGCCCTTTGCATCATGGAGCCTCACATGGCTAACTCCCAGCCATCTGCCTCCATTTAGCACTACATCCCTGCAACAAAGACCCCCCGTGGCAGCCCGCTTAGGCCTGACAAACAGCCCACAAAGAGCACCACTTAGGCCCGACTAAAGCTGCTGAAGAGCCCCCCTGCAGGATGGCCTGTGGACAGGCGCTGTCACGGAGCCCCGTAAGACTGTGCTGCACAGCGGGAGCGACTAGCACGTCCACCAATTAGCACGCACACGTTAAAGATGGTGAGGGGGGGACACGGAGGGGACACACCAGGCTCACAAACCTAGTGTGTCTGGGTGTGTCTCTGGGGAGCTGCTAAATTACCATCAACAGAGGGGAGGGAGTTTATCAGGGAGCTCTCAGGGAGGAGAGAGAGAGTCCTCCTCAGGCTTAATTAAAATATTAGCCACTTCAGCAGGGAACACAAGCCATTCAAGAGGAGGATTCATTTCTCTCAAAAATACCAACTCTCTGCTCTGCTCTTTAAATAATTCAAGAGTGGTGTATTAATCCAAATTCTCTGCTGAGCTTCATTCAAATCTTAAAAATCCACAACCAAAATAATCCTATTTAAACAAACAAAAAAAAAAGGTATTTTTCTGACTCTGTTGTTTACATGTGCCATTCAACACACCATCATGAACACATGTAAACATACATGCTTGTCTCTTGTCCAGTTCCCTCAGTCCGTCTCTTGCCCCCAGCGTCAGCAGCTTAAGATGTCTATGTGGTCCCTGTGGCTTTGCTAATGGATTTAGGATATAAATCTATCATTTACTCAGCCAGTTAACACTACCCCGAGGCTGCTTTCATTTCGTCTCAGGAGACGCTGCTGTGGGCCTTTGTTCATGTGAGGGAATAACAGCGAGTGAAAGAAACAACAGCGTGTTTTGATTGTGCTTGATTTCCGAGCGTATCTGCTTTGAATACTCGCACTTTGCTGCTGTTTGTGCTTGTGTGCACGGTCAGACAGCTCCACATCACGCCCCCAGATCTAACACAACATCAGTGCATTTTTAAGGACTAGAAGGGAAAGATTAAGGACAAGCGGGCCTTAAACAGGTCATTGGTATTCTCCTGCACTCTTCACATACTGGGCTAAACACTGGATTAATTGCAGTGTATGGAAAGAAAAGCAAAGCATAACCCCTGGACTTAGAGCAGGCGGATTGGCATCGATCGGCAGGGCTGCGGCTAAGCATCACTCTCCAATTATCTGTGATTCTCCTCAGTGTAGAGAGCCTGTGTGTGCCATCTGCCTCCCCTCCACCCTGCCACTGCAAACACAAAGTGGGCTTCACCTTTACATTCACCCTCACACAGAGAAGACACAGGCCGCTGAGGATTCGGCTCAGCAACCAAGAATACAGGACTTAACCCACAGCGAGGACACTGTCCCCCTGCATCTGAAGTAAACATTCAGCCATGTTTCATTCTCTGGAAATGAGCTGGTCTGGTACAAAAAAAATTTACTAACCCACATCATGTTTTCTCTCAAATAAAAGACTCTGAAAAGCTGAGGCCAAGTGTGTGGTGGCTGCAGCTGGATGCTATTGTTCCATCCTGGTTCTTGGCCAGGTGGACAACTGGAAGAGTGTCCTTCAACTGATTGGTCAGTGAGGCCAGAGCAGAGCTGAACACAAGCAAGCAGACTCAGACCGGGCAGATGGCCAGAGCTATTAGCCCCAATTAGAACCAGGAACCCTTCACACATCTCCAGTGCTCGGCCATACGGACACACCACAGTGCTGCACTCGAAGGGCAGGCGGACATGAAAGGTAAGAGAGGACACATGGACAACAGAGGCTGAAGAAGAAAAGGGACAAGATGAGAGGAGGAGACGGGAAATTAGCTCAACGAGGGTTTAAGGAAACGCGTTAGCTGCAACTGAGATAAAAATGTACATGTAAATGTGGCTGCATGTTCCATCTTCATCGCTGTCTGAAAATAACCCACATTACATCAGTTTTATGGTGCATTTCATATCATCTGAAGATAGATCATATGCCACAGCGTCTGCTAAGCAATCCATAATGGAGAGACCAGACATTTAATTAGTCAGGTTATAAATGATAGTCAATTAAATTTTAAATAGAAACAAGAACTCAACTTCACCAAAAAGCGGAAACTTCACAGTGTTTAAAGAAACGTAATTTAATTATATCAAAGTGTAAAGTAAAGAGAAAGCATAGCTTAGAAATCAACGGGTTCAGTTTTTGTTTTTTGTTTTTTTTGGGGGAGAAAATTAGGCTCTAACCAGAGAGATTGGCAATGCATGCAAAATTCGATCAAATTTGCTTTCAAACGGACTGAAAAATAGAGCACATTTATTCTATTCCGCCTGTTTAGACATAAACAAGAACAGCGTTGTCTACATTTGCTTTCCTGCTTGATTTATTGCCATCCTCCTTTCCAGCAATCAATTTCTGTGTTTCTGTGGCATCCCCCTCCGCTTGCCCTCGACGCCTGTTTGGGAAAAGCAGTGCTGCACCCTGCTGATAAACACGGGGAGTGCAGGGACGCAGAGGTGCAGGCTGTTACACTTCATGTGATCTTACCCAGATCAGAGCCCTCACTCTGGGGCACTGGGTGGAGGTCACCTGATCGGATACACTGGATGGTTGTATCCTACCAGAAAATGAATCAACAACAATTCTGAGGACTGACTGATCATTTGATTGATCATCTCTGGCTCCAGCTTTTCAAATGTGAGGACAGTTGGTCTGAAAAAATATCTGAAGATGTAACAACTGACTCTAGGAACCTGTAATTGGCCATTTCTCACTATGTTCTGATACTAACAGTAAAAATAATCAACAGATTAATCGATAATGAAAAGAACCTGCACAGTCACTGTCACCAAATCAAAACCATAAATGGACAAAAGCGTGCAACCCTGCTGTCTTTGAATCCACTTCTCAAAGACAACGCCGTCAAACCTGCCGGGTAAGTCTGAGACAAAGACTGAGGATTTTGTCAGTGAGGAACTCGATCGTTTCCAATAAACGGATCTCCTAAAGACAGTGAGAAGGAGTCGGTCATCATATGGACACCACCAAACAACATGGAAGAGAGTGTCTTTATTATTAAAAGACTAGAGGGTAACATGGGGACACTGTCTTCCACTTTAGCCGTCACAGATGCAGCAGAGAGATTGATAGCAGGGAGTCATTTGAGTTATTGGTTATTCCGAACGAAGTATGGGCTTATTGGATGCAGGCCTCTCCCACTGGCTAACATTGATTTCCACTCAGTCTTTCAGCTCTCTGTGCCCTTGTGCTGTGGTCTCCTTCGTATTTTTTCACTCTGACTTCCTCACCGTCCCCATATTTATCCAGTGTCTCCTAGATTTTTCGTCTATTCCAGCCTAAATCTATAAAGAAATCATCATCGAAGACGGACAGAAAGAGACAAGCAAGGGGGAGGACAGAGCATGGCGCAGAGGGATGGAGTGAGAGACAAAGAGGAAGTGAAAGAGAGACAGCGGCGTGGAGGGAGAGACAGATGGGGGTGCAGAGATGAAGTGAAAGAGAGACAGAGCAGGAAACAGAGGGAGAGAGGGAGGTGTAATTATCTATCAGGTGTTCGGGTGTGCGTGACAGAGGAGGAAGCTCATTAGCACACTCTGTGTACACCAATTACACAGCCAGGCTTCTCAGGGCATTCCCCTGGCATGTCTGTGTGAGGCTGAGCAGGGACACACACACACTTTCACTCTCTGATACCTGCATACACACTGTTTAACTAAACTCCATATGAAACACAATTATGGCAGGCACGTGTGTCCAGGAACATTCATCCTATCACTCTTTGACAGAGGAAACAAACTCCTCTAACAAATTTGTGTGTGACTCACAAAATAGTGTCAAAGTGTGATTTTGCTGATACGAAGAAGGTGAATAAATAAATTTAGCTGTTGCCGACACAAATATCACATTTTGTGGGGCTGAATTTTTTTTTTTTAATTCTGGTTAAATCTCACAGAATAGCTGAGACAACGGAAACACACTTTTTGACAACAAAGCCTGGTAGGCAAAGAGCGCCAGGCTCCCAAAAATAAGAAAACATAACAAAGCAACGACTAGTGATAGACACTGCACTGTGTACTCACCCGGCTTTAACACATAAGATAAACAAACATTTTTACTGACCAGTCAGAGAATTAAAACAAATGTTCAAACTAATTAAATGCAGTTTAAATGGGTTTGATATTCTTTTCAGGTGACTGCATAAGGACTGAGTTCCTCATTTTCATTAAATAACTGAACTCTGTCTATTAGAAACTTGTGAATTGTGTCATTTACTGTGAAATCATCTGCGTTTTCCTCGTTGCCTCCTGGGTGTACATTTCCAATAGCTGACAGGAAACTAAACTCCTGCTATTTAGCATGAAAAGCTTTGTTTTTGTATTCAGGTCTCAAAGTATTTGGCTGGTTTCTAGTGAAGTTACCATCATTAGACAGAATACCTGTCACAACTAAAAAAAAAACCAAAAAAACAAAATATCAAGTTGCAACAGTAAACTGGATAAAGTCACTGTCAGATCATACACATATTTTTGTGTATGTGCTCTTCACACATTTATCATCTAAGCAGGTTTTAAAATGGTTGGAGCTACATGGTTTTCAATGGACGGTTACGTTATGAGATGAACATATGAACATAATATTTCATTGGTGTAGATTAATGCCTTTCTGGACATCTCACCTGTGGAAGTTGTTCTGGCTCGACGACACCACTCCCACGTTGGTCACAGACAGGATCTGCTTGCTGACGGCCTGGCTGGAGGTGTTTGCTGTTGCCATGGCGATGGTTTCCGAGGTCTCATTCATGCCCAGGAGCTTACCTGAGAGAAGGCAAGATGTAAAAAAGAAAACCAAAAAAAAGCATAAAGCAGGGACAAGCAGGAACAAAATTCAGTTATTACTGTGAGTTTAAACCAAGAGTGATTATTATCCAGTGTTTATATTACCATGAAAATAATTCAGGTGTTATACATCCAAAATATCCATTAACTTCATGTCTAAATAGTATTTTGGGACCTGGCTTCAGGACTGATGAATCAAATTTTGATGATCACTGAAAAGGGACAAGCTGAACAATGAAATGGTGCCTCCATCACTAAAGCAAACAGAGCTGAGAAAAAAAAAACACTCAGCTGAAGGCAAGGAGCCAGTTCATGTGCTCCTGGTAACGAGTAAGGATTTGAAAGACAGAATGGAGATAAATATGCACATGTTAGGTAGAAATAAAAGAGGTCTTAAAGGCAAATATAATGAAAACCTGTTAAATGAAAGAATCAATTAACTTCACTCATTGGGTAAAAAGCAGCGACTTGCGAGAGAGAAAAAGGTCGAGCAAAGCCAGTTGTTCTCTTCTCTTCAATCCTCCTCTTTTTGTCTGAGTACAGGTTGTATTCAGCAGAGCTCAAAACACAGCGAATGAAGATTAATTAAAGCAGAAGCAGCATTTAGCAGGCACTTAAGAGCACACTGATGGCTTAGGTTTGAGTATGCTCTCAGCTCTCAATGGCTGCCACAGCATGTAGCTCCACAGGTGTGTGTTTGTGTGTGTGTGTGTGTGTGTGCTTTGTATGTTAAGTGCTTCGTGAGAGAAAGCATTTTGTCCTAATGACAAAGGTTAGGAAATGTTTATTAGAGACAGGCTAGGATTTTATTCTATTTATTTTGAAGTGATTGAGACTGAAAAATGTACTCACAAAACTCACAAATATCTCTTTCAGTATCATCAGGCTCTATTCACTACATTTGAGTCAGTCCCACCAAAATGCCCCCAAATTATTATTATTATTATTATTATTATTATTATTATTATTAATAATAATAATAATAATAATAATAATATATTTGCTTTTGCCAAACTTCTCAAAATTCAGTTAAAATTTGCACCACATTTGGCTGGAAACCCGACGATTGTTGGATCGCTGAAAATATCAATATCAAAATATAGAATATGAGCAGGTTTATTCTTTAATCATGATATTTAATCATGATATTTTCAACAGTTTGTGAAAAGACTGAGTTCAACTAGACAAACACAAATATAATTCTTTTATCTGAGACCCAGCAAGTCTGAAGCAATTTTATTGACAAACAAAAGAAAAGCAGAGGAATTAGTTGACAACAACAAACACTGAACAAACAATCACTGTCTGGATGTTGCTGCCTTGATATTTTCTAGCTGGTGGATGGTCATGTCTATCCATGACCGTGGACCTGTGACTATGAATTAGCAGAAGAATGAATGAAGTTTGTATTTCATGATAATGACAATGATCTTTAAACATGAGGAATTTTTGATTTTGCAAACAATGATTCAGCTTTGATTCACCTTGCTCTTTGCAGAAGTCCTGCTCTGTCATACTGCTGGGCATTAACAGCTCTCCTACGGCAGGCTGGATGGACACGCTGAAGTTGTCCTCCTTGGTACTGAGGGAGAAAACACAAGAGCACAGGAAGAGTAACTTATTTACAGGATATCTCACATGAAGGGTTAAGCGAGAACTTGTTTTTCTGTTCTGTGTTTCAAATTCACCTTAATCTGAATGAATAGAGAGCAACACCTGTGGTATAGTGTGTGTGTGTTTTGTGCACTTGTGTGTATTTCTGCTTTGTTTGTGTATTAAATGTGTCTTTTCTGATTGCCTTGCAAACCACGCTCTGTGAATGGCATTTTGGGCCGGATTGATTCCCCCATCCCGAACAGATTTTCTGATAAGGTTATTGATCGGCTGAGCAGCGGTGCCAATGGCATTCAGCAGGCTGATTTGGGCTGGGCCTGATTACTGCTGGAATAATTGTTATCCCAGTGAACCAGGATCAATTGTGACTGATGTCTCACCTGGGAGTGCTGGCACAGAGCGGGTAGGAAAAGGAGAATTAACAAAGAAGGTAAGAGAGGACGCAAATGAACTAAAGAGAAAGAGACAAATAAGGGAGATGTGATGATGAATCTGGAGACAGAATGAGAGCAGTAGCAGAAAAAAAGTAGTGAAGAAGATGTACAGCTGAAAACCTGAGAGGAAAAAAAAAAGAAAACACCTGACTTAATATGAGTGCATGTCAGGTTGTCTTACCACAACTGGAAGTTGGCTGCTTGTGTCGAATCGCTGAAGTCAATACCCATGGAAACCGTCACCGAGGCCTCTGGCTCCAGCCGCTCTGAGAATGGAAAAGAGGGGAGGAAAGACGAGAGGAGAAAAGGAAGAGTGAGTGACAAGGGCACAGTGTGCAGTGTGGGGTGGGATGGAGCAAAGGGAGAGAGGAGGAGGAGGAGGAGGAGGAGGAGGAGGAGGGAGGGCAGCAGCAGAGTGGAACAGACAGGCATCCACACCACTTGTGTTTTCTACTTCACAAAGCAAGGCCACCGTGTGTGAGAAATCTATCCTTCAATCTCATTCCCCACACCTCTACCCTCAGAAAAAAAAACAAAAAACACACACACACACATATATATGAAGGACTAGCATATTTCCAAGACAACAGGCTTGTCAAAGAGAGTATCAGCATCAAGAGAGATGGGGTAAGGGAGACAGACAGAGTGGCTGAAACGTGAGTTAGAAAGAGAGAGTTAAGTAAAGCCAAAAATGCTGAAGAGAGAGTCTGGACAGCTGAATGCAGGAGGAGGAGGAGGAGGAGGAGGAGGAGGAGGAGGAGGAGGCGGAGGGGGGAGGTTAAGAATGAGAAGAACACAGACAGACAGAAACATCCTCCACGCTTCCCCAGTCGGCCTGTGTTTCTCTCTCCGTGGAGCAGGGCTATTTTACTGTATAACTCTTTCCACAGTCAGAGCAGAGCAGAGGCTCCAGAGGAAACTCTCTGAAAACAGAGCCATCATGGACTCACTTCCAATCCAGCCTTCACAGCATCTCTTATAGACTCCTTCTGGTTTTACCTCTATGTTTTTTTTTTTACTACAGTCTCTGTTTCCTTCTCTCTAGTATTCTGGGTGACTATAAACTAAAAGACTATAATGAGGATTCAACAAGAAGCTAAGATTTTTATTCAAAACGCACAGAAACATTTGTCCTTGTTTTGGTATTTTAATATTTGCTCTAAAATAATGAGCCAAACTGTGAGTGGTCAGAAGCTTTAATTAAAACACTTCCTACCCGCTTTATGGTACAAGCAGTTAACACAAAACCTGTATGGTCTTCTGCACTGATGCAGGTCTTTCAGAAAGGTTGTTCAGAAACTGCTGATTTAATGGAATTATGTCATCTGGTTTATTACAACTTGGGTGTTAATGTCATCACAGCCTTTTCTGTCTTTTCTCGTGTTTCTTTCTCAGGCAGAGTTTTAGTTTTAGCAAAGTCATTATTACTGACAGAGAAAATGGAAAAAAGCCACGCTGTAACAGACCGGAATGGCTCTTTAAATCACATAACAATCATGATGGTGTTTTATTTTTCTGTTTTGGTGTATGAAGTATTAAAGGCAGAGGACATGTTAGTAACTAGTTGTTACAAATAAGTTAATTTGTTAATTGATTTAGGGACAAACCACAAACACTATTTGACCTGAAACCGTTAAATTACACGTTTAAAAATCATTCACATGGAGATGAGCAGCACTGGAAAGTGCTGTAGACGCATCGTGCAATATTTCTTATTAAACCCCGCCATGTGTTATCCCTTACCTAACACACAACACAAAGCAACACAGCATAAAGCTTTGTCTATATTCATCCGCTGCAACTTATCCAAACCAACTCCAGCCACCCGCTCACAGTAGCCGGGCTCGATCGATCCAAATTACCCACTGTTTGGCTGCTTGAGTTCCTTCAATGCCCAATCAATCCCCTGCAATTGACAGTTTTAACGTGCTCCACCGCACACCAGTCCAGTGTGTGTGTGTTTGTGTGTGCATGAAAAGGAAAATCTTGTGGGAGCACTGGTCTCAGTCTCATATTATACTGAGTGTAACGATCATACAACAGTGTGACAAGAGATATGGAGATAGTGTATTTTTGTTGGTCCTGATCGATACTAACAAACGGGGATTAGCTGAAGTAATATCGGCTGTTTTCAGGTTGGGGGAATGGGATGGGGCTATTTTCTGAGCTGATGGCAATCGGGCTTATAGTTTTTTGATAACGTAATGATCAGATAATATCTGTCTGAGAAAACAACCATAGAATAGGCAGAGCTTACAAAACACCCCAAAAGGCATTGTGAAGGAAAAGGAGATAATAAATGTGGTTGTTAGAAACAACAGGGTAGTGTAACATGTGTGAGGACTGGTTAGTAATCACAGGCCAGTGGCATTTTATGTGATGAAAAGAGAAAATGAGATAAGGTGGAAGCTCTGCAGACACGTACTGCAAATTTTTAATGATGTGTCTAAAACTGTCAGGCTGCTCTGAGGAACTGGAAAATGGAAGATGAAAAAAAAGAAGAAAAAAAAAACACCTGCACCACACAATTTTTACAGTTACACTGTTTTTAGTGTTAACACAGGAAATTAATGACACAGAGACTGAATAAATTATGAAAAAGATGTAATAAAAGGTATACAATAGTTCTTGTTTTCATTGGATTTGTTTGATAATAAGAAAAATATAGAATATTATGAAAGTTATCTTTCAAAATCTCATTTGCTGACAGTGCTACAAAACAATGACCATGCTTCCTTTATAGTCATATCGGATTTTACTGCATCACGATATTTATAGATATGGAAATATAGTAGTGCAAATGCTGAACACTTCTAGTGTGGAGCACAAGAGTCGAAGATTCATTAAAGATGCACGGTGGCCATATTATTAACAACACAGCAAAGCCTGTTGATGAAAAGCTGGCGACAGCATAAAGTGGGCAGTGGAATAATTTACCTGTGTGGCACCTGTACTCACCGATGGTGTTAAAGCAGTGGATGTTCAGGCTCGCAGGGCTTCGGTCTCCTATGTGGATCTCCTCCAAGCTGTGATCCGAGCTGTTGGTCAGCGTGACCTGCACCGCCACCATACTGGGCTGGTACAGACATGGCTGCCTAGGGAAATGGTATTTGGCCGAGAGACCTTTTCCTGTCATATGATGAAGCAGCTCGTAGGTTTTCACCGGGCCGAAAGATGGAGTGGTGACCTAGAAACATATGTGAAAGACGGGGAGCGTGACTTTGTACAGTAGCTGTGTGCAAACAGACGACGCTTACAAATAAATCATACCTCTTGATTATCAGAGCTCTAAATGCAGTATGAACTGGACTGATGTATAAATAACTAAACACTTCAGACAACAACGGGCTGAGAGCAGAAGCAGAGAAGGAAGAGAAGAAAAACAGTTCATGCAGAATATTGTTCAGGAGCTTGGAGCACTCCACATCAACACAACACCCAGGGACGCCTTGTGCATTACAGTGCAAATGCATCCACACGAGAGGACGGATTAATACAAGAATCTCCGGTTTTCCCATCACATATATTCATGCAATTCACTGTGTCCAATCAGCAGCCAGAATGCAGTCCACACAGAAGTGCTGTGTGGAGTGGGAGCGAGGGTTGGCTGAAGCCCCCCCCCACCACCACCACCACCACCCCTCTCTTCATTACCTCTGTAGTGTAAAGAGGAGCCCATTTAAGAAATGTCCTAAATCAGCCCAGTTAGATGGAAATGGGCTGGATGCTCGGTCAAACCAGGCTGAATAAAAACAACCTCTAATGAATAGAAATACAAGTGCCTGCATGGGCTAAACCTGCCATTCGCAAACCTTTTCAAAGGGGCTTCTACCTTTTCAGAGGCAGGAAATTGCATTACCTTCGAGGGATGTGGAACAGAAAGGAGGTGGAGGTGCATTTTTTTTTTCTTCAAAAAAAAAAAATTTAACATCTTGTCGCTTAGATGAACCTTGTTCACACTTGGTGGTGACACCTGTGGCACCTCTTAGAAAGACACATATGTATTGTCAAATATGAGAATATTCACATAATGTGCATTAACAACAGACGCACTTCAATACAAAGTAAATAACATTTGAGTTTCAAAGTTAGAGAGGTCCTTCTGTCTTGAGTGACAGCACTAACTAGTTCGAAACATCAGGACGGATACAGCCTTTTCACACCCTCTGAAACACTTAGCACCTGAATACACTCATACACCAACACAGAGCTTAGACAGATGTATATCATCCTGGTGCAAATGAGCGTCAGCTTAAAGAATGGAAAAATTGCCTTTTACCACAAAAAAAAAAAGAAATAAATCCAACTCTCATAAAAAAAAAAAGTCACACAAGTAAAATACTTGTGGGCAAAAAAGAATAAGAAACATCATGTAGCTCTATATGACAACCAGTGGTAGAAAAACACTGGTGAAAAAAAAAAACAACAGACTTAAATGATTAAGCGAGGTGCGTGAACTAATTAAGCTAATGGAATATGACTAAGAATATGACATGAAGAAGCACAGGGGAAACATGCAGGCATGATGGCACAGCTCACAGTGTCAGTGCACATTGTTTTAGCGAAGCTGAGTGTACCGCACGTGTGTTCTGACTCGGGTGAGAAATGTACGAGGCGCCCTCAGACTTGTCATGTGGAGTGTGAGGATGAAGAATCTGTGTGACATACAACAAGAGCTTCAGAGACGAGTTTCAGTGTGCTCACTCCAGAGATTGTTGAGCTGAAATCAGACACTCGCTGTCGCTGCACTGTGGCAGCGAGACATGAAATAAAAAAAATCAACAGGTCTGGCAGTTAAATTATCTAAAAGATTAGATATCTACAGCAGAAATAAGTCATTATCGTAAAGCATGAAACTGTTTCACCAACACTGAGGCCATCAGAAAGCACTGGAAGCCCAGATCAGAGTCTTCTTCAATCTGGTTTACTTATTATTAGATCAGATATTTACTGACCTGATCACAAAATCAGGGAACTTTGCTTATTTTAGTCAAGTAAACTGACCTTCATGTGTAAAATAGAGGAATACCCCTCTAATATTAACCAATGGCTGAAAACAGCTCACAACAAATGAAGCGTATTACTCCATAGACAACTTTCTATGAACTACAGTGCCCATCTTTTCACAAAAGATTGATTATTGATTATTCAGTACATTGTTGTTTATTAGGTACACCCAGCTAAAACTAATGAGGTCTCATACAACAGTGCGGCAATAAATCATCACTTTCAGAAGGTTATAATGTTCAGTTTTAGCTGAAACTGTTCTAAGGAGGTGCTGATTCAACTCTGTGGTCATTTGACAACGAGAGGCTTTTCTATTATTTTGTCCAACCCATTTATATCAATGAGGGCAGGCTAAATAACAGAAATACCTCTGTGTATAATGCTGTACAGTTCCACAGAATCACTAACTACAACACTCAGTCCAAGTCACATCAGATACAGACTAAACTCTCTGATCAACAACATTATCTCCCCACCTCCTTGACAGACTAGCAGGTGTCTCTTGTGCCCAGACCGCCCAAGTGCCTGTAAAGGAGGTCAAACAAACATTTGTTGCTGTGCTGTAACGCCACCGCGCCCTCACAGGCGCCCGTCACGGCGCCGCCGGTCCGCAAATTTATTGGGCCACTTTTGGATGTGTCAGAGCAGTCGGTGTCGATAAAGCTGGCCGTAATGTTTGCCACCCCATCACAACGGAGATTTACCTCCCTGACAGACACATCCTGCTTCAAGGTCCTGTCTGACACCTCGCCTCGAGCAGGCGGCAGCGACAGGAGGGAGGAACAGAGACAGGACAGGGCTTCAAACTGCTTATTATCACCAATTTGACACAGTGGACAGTTAAAGCCTGACACAAGTGCCCACACAAGCCCCTTCACCCTTCCATCCATTGTTGTCCTGTTATGCAGCACAAGCCCATAACACCTCAAGTGTAAATAAGAGAAGAAGAGGGATGTAACCTTGACTTCTCTGTCATTCTCCCTTTCTGGTTTTTTTTTTTCTCTCCTTTGGCTTTGGCTCCCATTCTCCACCCTGGACAGGAAGGAGGGAGGTGACAATGAGGGAGGAAGTTGATTGAGAGGCTCTATTATGCATCAACTTAAAGGAAGCTCCTGTGATGGATGACACAGACACCAGTCACCTTCAGAGCCTGGACGCCACGCTCCCAGCATCCTCTCTGGCAAATGACCTGAAAATCCCGCTGACATATTCAAAAGGGCTAACCGGAGCCGGGCAGCCTTGTGCCGTGTGCATAAGAAGGCCAATTTAAAAGAAAGGGGTGTGGGGAGTACAGAGATGTATGGGCATATATTGAAAATCCATTTCTGTTTTTCAGACACCGTCTGCTTCCAACACCAGGGACGGGATTTCATTATGTTCAACAAGAGTTGTGAGGATTAAGGTAAGGAACATGTGTTTGACTTTAGGGCCTAATTGTTCCCTTCAGTCAGAAGATGACAATTAATTGAGGGGCGTCACAAAGACCTTGACAGCAAATTGAATTAAATAAATGTTGCTACAGCCATCTAAAACTAGTTTAATGTAACAAGAAGTCTCTCCAGCTCATACAGACAGAGGTTAGTTCATTTACGCTAATTTGTCAGTAAATTAGGTATTTTAAAATGATTAATTTTGAAATTTTCCATTAAAGAACATTAGCAATAATAGAGGACTGTTATTCAGACACAGTCGTGTCCTTCATCTTGCTCTGCAACTATTTATAACAAACTGCCAACAGTTTCTTTGTGTTAACACAATATTTAATAGAACTAAAGCTGCAACTAGTGATTATTTTCCTTACCAGTTAATCTGCTGATCATTTTCCCAGTTAATCGATTAATAGTTTGGTCTATAAAATGTTATTAAATATTAAAAAATGCCAAGTATCCCATAGTCCACAACCCAAAGATACTGAAGTTACTATCATGGAAGTCTAAGAAATCTGAAAAAAATTTGTCCTTGAGAAACTGAAACCAGTGAATTTTTGACATTTTTGTTTGAAAAATGACAAAAAATGATTATCTGATCATCAAAATCAATAATCAATAAACTGACTAATCGTTTCAGCTAGCAGAATCAAATGCAGACAAAAATAAATTCATGCAATTTAGGTACTTAACACAGTCCAGAAATCGGTTTCTTTCTAAGACATTTAATCACAGATTCTTTATCCCGGCTTCTCTCATAAATCACTACCAGTGTGTAGTTAGCTGTTGGCAAATACTAAAAAAAAAAAACTAATATAAAAAATTAAAAAATCTGATACTGCGGTGAGAACAACCTGTTTTAACACAAGTTCAATGGGTTTGAGATTTTTCTGGAATCATGTCATTTTTTTCTTGACTTTAAAGCAGCAATCTCTCATTTTGCCTTATTTCAAAATTCTCACACTCATTTCAAGAAAATTCTTGAACAAGTCGATTTCTACAGAAAACGCTGAAATTCACTTTAGATTTTTTTTAGTTAATAAGAGAGAAATTCTTCAACAGCTGCATTTAAAAACAAATATTTCCCAGACTACCCACTGGCTGCGTAGGCCACAGCACTGACTGGCTATTTCCGTGTGGGCATTTATTCCTATTTAAGAGGCAATCTCTACAGTTTGAGTGGCAGCAGGAGGTTTGGAGGGCAGGGGCTGCTATATTCGTGGTGCTCTGGGTCCTTCTGCTGATTCATAATTAGACGTGAACCCAGAGCGCCCACTACGGGGAGGTCAGAGGGGTGAGGAGGGAGACGAAGGAGGAGGGGGTGAGCTGGCGCCCGCCTGATGGACACCAAATGAACAAATTATGATGGCCCCCTCTGGGCGTGATGGGGTCAAACGCCCTGCGCCCCGCCGCTGACAGTTCAATTTCCCCCCAACGCAGCCCCATTCGCTGACTGCTAATTATGAATGAAAAGTTATCAGCCTCGGCCACCCCGCCGCACACATGGACAGCGGTCGGAAGGGGTTTGGGGTGCGGTGGGGAGGGTGGGGGATTTAAGAGGCATTTGTGAGAGATCCTAATGTCAAAATGTTATTAGAGAGAGCGGTAGCATGCAGAAACTGGGGAGAGGAGGAGGAGACAGGAGAGGAGGTGGGTCAAAGACAGTGACCAGGGTTAATCTAAATGCCTTTGATAACCATGCAGTAATTCTCTAAAAGGGCCAGAGCGCTCAGCTGAGACAGACTCGCTGCCTCTGTGGGCAGATTGCTGAGAAATAGAAATGACACTGAGGCCAGTGTGTGAGAGAAAGTGTGTGTGTGTGTGTGAGAGAGAGCTGATATGTAAGCGTGTGCGTGCACGGGGAGGGGCGTGTGTGAATAAAGGTGAGGTTATTTACCCTTGTCTATGAATCCCGATGCCCATCATGTATTTATGCATAGAATTGACTCTAAATCAGATGTTGATGTGCAAAAAGTTCCCTGTTCTAATCTGCATTTCTATTCTCTATTACTCCCTGGCCTTCACCTGAGGAGGAGAGAGTGACTAACAAGACTCGTGCTGCATAAACGCCGGCCGGAGAGCAGCTGTCAATCACGCTGACTGACAGGCGGGCAGGACTGACGGGCAGAATTTAGAGCAACAGACCAACAGCAGAGCTGGGACAGAGCGCAGGCCGTTCACTACACATTCATCGACATGCAGGCAAACAAACTGTTTACCATGAAAAGTTAATAAAGACTTAGAAAACCAAGTCACTTTTAAAGCATCTAATGTGAACTCTTAAGTTGTCTAACACCCACTAGTATTTACATTGATTTAAGCTGTAAATGAATCTAAAATAAGCAGCGCTACTTTAAATTTACTTGTACTTTTTTATCTAGTCTTTACTCCTTCATACTTTTACTCAGTGCCTGAAACTCTTCAGATGCTTATAGATGTCTTTTTTCTTTTAATATTGTAACTCTGCTGCTTCTGTCTGCTCCGTAGATACAGGACCTACTGCCACTCTGTGAGTCCTGGGAGAGGGATCCCTCCTCTGCTGCTCATCCTCAGGCTTCTCCAGTTTTTCCACTGTTACACATGTGGTCATATGTTCTTCAGATTATAAAAAAGCCCTCTGAGACAAATCTGTGATTTGTGTTACACAAATAAAATTGTCTTGACTTATCTAAAAAGACAAATAAGAAGAAATGTTCAACAAGACTGACATAATAAGAGGGAAAGCACAATGTTTTGAATTAAGATGCAGCATATAACATATATAATATAGCTGCTAAACAAACAAGTCGAACAGTTGGCAGTTTTGATGATCAATGAATTGTGCGATTCCTTCATTGTAAATGGAAAATCTTTGTGTTTTTGCACGGTTTGTTTAGAGAAAACTAAAAATTATTTTAGGATAAAACTTTGTAGTCTAAGAACTAAGAACATTTTTCAGTTTTCTGACATTTTAATCACAGACAATTAAAGGAGTAAATGATTGATCAAAAAATAATAATCTAGAAATTAATCCTTAATGAAAATAATTTATATCTAGGAGGAATTTAGACAGCAAAACACTTACACAGAATTCAAGCAATTTCCAAAATAAAAGCACATTATCCTGACCTGTGCGAATGCTGTGCAAACACCATCAATTTTCTGATTAAGAATCTTAATCTGTTCTGATTTAAAAGCTTCAAACAGCAGAGGAACCACAGACCGACTGCAAAACACAAAATAGAGACAGCAACAGCAGAAAGAATGGTCTGGACATTTTCCTCCCGGGGGAAGACGAGACAAGATATAAAATACACTGAACGTGCACAGCCGCTCACATACTGAGGAGAGAAAGTAGCTATCACACTAGGAAAGGTCAACCATCAGATATACACAGCACAGAGACACAAGGGACACAACATCTGACAGAGAGAGATGGAAGGTGACAGAGAGGGGGAGAGAGATAAGAGAGAGGGAGAGAGAGAGAGGGGGAGAGAAACAGAGTGGGTGGACTTATAGATGAGACACAGAAATAGAGTTCAAGGGTGTGGAAGAGCAAAAGAAAGCCAGGGTGAGAAAGACAGACTATAAGAGATACAGGAAACAGGGAGAGCAGTTGTACCGTCCTGACTGGCTATAAATATAAGAAGGCTGAAAAGGTCAATAGTTGGCATCTGAAGCAGAAATGTTCCACGAGGGAGAGAGGCTCATTTCACCATCTCATATACTGCTCTGCTGTTCTGTCAGTGTCAGACAGGAATGAACAATTGACTCTCAACACACGCTGATAGAGGAAATGTCATCCTGTGTGTGTTTCTAATGCAGACACACACAAGTATACTAACCTGCATGGCGGAGGAGACGTTGGAGAGAGACAGGCCCTCGAGGTCGGACAGCAGGCTCAAGGAGACGACTGCAGACTTTGGTGGGTTTGTGGGTGCAGGGGAAACTGAAGAAGCCAGAGAAAACCAAAACTCAAGACCAGCTCTTTAAGTTTTTTTAAAGCTACTGTGAAGCACTGGCACACATTGCTGTCTACCACAGCAATTTGAGTTGCTTTTGTTTTTTTGTGTCTTTTTTTGATACTGCCACTGGTGGGTGCCAAAGACTAGAATTTTCCCATCCTGCATCAGCAGCTTTAAAGCTGTATGAACTGAACACAACAACAGACATATTATGACCTAACAGGGGTTGGTGATTGGGCTTGATCGTTTTTTTCGATCTGTTTAATTTCAAACTATAAAGGGGAAAAGCACATTCTTATTGGAGGGCTGGATTTGGTCCACAGGCCGCTATTTTCCTCCCAGCGCCTTATGAAGTTGTAGTGGCGATTGTAATATAAATGACATAGTTACACGTCTGAGTTAATTCTCTGTGTATTTGTCACTATAAGTGACACATTATACATTTGTCATTTGATCCACTGTTTATGTAATTGGTGGAGCATTAGGCCATGGCAAACCTCTGCTGAAGAGGTTATTCTGATAAATGCTGGAAACTGAGTGATTTACAGTGTCAAAGTGCAGATAAACTCACAGTCATCTAGGTCCAGTAGAGAGACTTCCTTCTTGGACTTCACTTCCACCTAAAAAACAAACACAACAACGTGATGATGAGCAAACAGGACGAGAGGACGTGGTAAAACAGGACCCGGCTGAAAAATGACAACTCAAAACAAAAGCAGTGACGTTGTGTGTTGTGCTATTCAGTGGATGAAACGTTTCAATTTCAGAGACAGCGTCTCTCAAGATCATAACACATTCATCCCAAAAAACAGGCTCTCTGCATTCATATGTAACATGTCTGAACAGCCAGTCATGCACAGTGTCGTGTCACGGCCGATGCACGCCACCTCATGCGACTGAGCCGGGGCTTGTGAGATGTTGACTTGTGGGAATTGCAACACATGCCTCTATCTCGCACCACAACAGGCCCAATAAAAACACATTTAAACCTACGAGCGCTTTTATCACCCGTTCTCCACACCCTCCTAACCAACCAAGGCTCCATTCACATCACATGGAGAACCATAAAAATTCCACTCTGCATAATCCAGGCTGAGCAGATGGGAAGAAAAAAAAACAACAACAGGACAGATGAGGGAGTAAGGAATGAGAGTGAAAACAAACAATAAAGTTAGAGGCCGTATCTTATCATATCTTCTCTGATTGACGCTCGGTGGTGGTAATAGAGACGGAAACCTTGTTAGTAAATGGAGGTCTGAAAGAGCAAGAGAGGGAGAGGGAGAGAGAGAGAGAGAGAGAGAGAGAGAGAGAGAGAGAGAGAGAGAGAGAGGGGGGTGTATACAAAGATAGGGAGAGAAAGATGCATAATTCATAGGCCATGCCCAAATGACAAACTGTATGAAATGAGAATTTCATAGAGCAGAAAAGGAAAGGGAGGGCGAGAAACAATGTGATGAGCATAACAGGTAAGAAAAAGATGGTGGAGGCTGAAGTGGAGGTGAATGAAGGACTTGAAGAGAAAAAATAAAGCTGATAACATGGAAGCAAAATTATATCCCACAGTATAAATTGTGATTTGATGTGGACCAGGGGGACAGAAGCTCCCTGGGAGAACAGGAAAGAGTTTCTCCATTATCCTGTTTACAATCATCATATCCTTCACTGGCTCAAACAGGATATGCTGTAGATATTGCAGAATATCTTAGATCAGGGATGAACATTTGGTTCCTATGTTTGATAATTGCTCCAAATCAACATCTTTTGTATTTAGTACACTGCATTCAGTGCGTTGCCACAGCTACAGAGATCTATATAACTGTCAGTTGTCTATTTTTAAAGTCTAGTTTTGTTTTGCACACTTTATTTTTTTTAGAAGATTTATTAAATCTATTTGGATGTTGTTGGACATCCATTTAAAAGTGTTCCTGCTTCCTATTCAATAGATATAGAAAATATAGAAATATTCTTACTTGTCAGGTTCTTTAATATTTGTAATTATAGTGCGTTTTAGCATTAGTGTGCTCCACTCTAATCAAGCCAGCCATCAAAACAATCTAACAAAACATAACACGCACTACAAGCCCACACAGTCCTCTAATGTTGTCAGTTTTATACAAATCAAAACACAGTGATAGACAATCATGTGATACATGTGCCAGATGTTTTTCATTTAGAGATGTGTAGGTGTTCATGAGTAAATTGTGAAAATGTTTAAAAAGCCCCAGTCTCAGCATATTTAAAAAAAATAGTTTACTGTATATATAAATATTTAATTCTCGTTCTGTCGGTCAGTAATTGTCCTTGTTGTTTTCTTTATAGTGTATTTCACTTGTCTAATCAACAGACTGGAAACGACCTCAGACACCAAGCTACTGAAGGCAAGACAGTTAAACTGTATAGTGAATAAGGCCTGGTGTAAATCCTGTGCAGCGTGTTTTATTCCTGATAGATCTGCACTGTAGCCCAGCACCCTGGTTTGCACCTTGTCATATTTGCAAAACTCTCACTTCTGCTGCTCGGTCAAATAAACCCACAGCCAGCTGAATCATTATGTCACCTTGGGTTTGGACTTCACATCACTCTTCTTCTGCTGTACTGCTGGGGCGTCAGAATCAGAGTCGTCCTCAGAGTCCGTCTCTGAGCCGGAGGAGCTTTCAGCTGATGAGCTGCTGGCGTGAGCTACAGGTCCATTACCATTTTCATCTGAGTCACTGAAACACACAGGAACAGCACAAAACTGCCTCAGACATGGGATCAATACAAGTAATAGAATGCATGTATATAAAAAAAAAAAACAATACTGCCGATTGATTTTGCTCAGGTTTTGAAATATTACTTTTGCCACATCTTTTACATAAAACACGTACAGCCTCCATGTATATAATTTGTACAAATATTCTAGAAACCACCAGGTAAAACAAACTTGGTGATTTCTTTTTCTTTTCCATCCAAACTGAAAGCTTGAGCTCGGCGCGGTCAGAACAACAAATATCAATCTGTTTTTGTTTGTGAAGTTAATTCCATGTTGCTTTCACTCAAAAAGATTTTTCCCATCTTTCTCCTCTCTCTTTCACTTGCTCTGTCCCTCTTCAATTTGTCCCGATAATGAGTGTTTACTCCGCCTGCCTGGGATTTTCAGCCGTTAAATTAATGAGGGGAATTGTGACGGTAACTGGCTTTTTAACTTGGGCGATGATGAAAAGCCAGTATTAATTTGGCCTACAGATTTCATTTGCTGGGAACAGGAAAAAGTGATATAAATCACTGTGGGCCTGATTAGGCCCTGCCTGGAATGACTGGGCCATAATGAGGGCATTATGCTGTGTTTGTTGTGGAAGCACTGGGGTGAGCTGCTCTAATTACTGTGTGTATGTGTGTGTGTGTGCATGTTTGTGTGTGTTTGAGCACTGGGGTGAGTTGCTCTAATTATACTCTCTAATGGAGAGAACAGGGTCAGCCGGCAGCCTGTCACACAGCGAAATCAGGTACATTGTGTGTGAGTTTGTGTGTCCATGAGCAAATGAAGTAGAGTGCATAAGAAACTAAATTTGCCAGTGTGTAAGAGAGTGTGCGTGAGCATATTCAGTAGTAATGACTTAAATCTCATTCATTGGTAACACCAGGCTGCTAAATGACCAATCAAAAGTCATTATCCATTAGCCATGTAAATGTGGGTTACGCTACTGGAGGAAAATTCTCCTTGATTAGCTTGTTAATGGAACTCACACTAACGATATTCTAGCAGCTCTGTCAGCCTGAGTGTGTGTGTGTGTGTGTGTGTGAGTGAGAAAGAGAGAGAGAGAGAGAGAGAGGAGGTGTATCTACAGTGCACTACAATAGATGTGTACAGGCCACAGAATGTGAAAACACAGATGTGGATCAAACGTGGTAAACTGTTGCCCCAAGTACCTGTTGACTACACTTGTTAGGATTTTTTCCATGTTTGACTCCCAAATGTCCAATTTGTTACAGCCTTAATCGTTATTGATTATTCCCTAAAGTACACAAAAATAATTCGTAATGTACAATTGGCATTACCTTGAGTCAGACTAGGATGTGCGCTGCAACCACGCCCCTGGTGCAACTAAGACGATTTCTTTAGTAACCGGTGAAAAATGATAAATCCTGTCATTGAAACGGACAAATAGAGGTCTGGTCTGCTCATACTTCAAAGTCCAGTTATCTATTAGGTACTGTTTCTTTCACACTGTATCCATTATTTATTATTATTAAAAATTTCCAAGTGAGTTTCATAATAGCGCTGCGTTCACAGCCACTTGTCATTTGTCAGAAAATCATACCCAGAAAACAAATGAAACACAAATATAAACTGCTGCAAAGGCTCGAGTTTGGAGTCAGAGAATTGTTTAGGCTTTACTCAGGAATAATGAAAACACTCTCATCACATCTCACTCTTTTTAACACTCCTTTACATCCATTTCTGATGGATCTAATCTTGTTGTGGTTAAGTTTTTAAGCCTTAGCATCAAAAGCAAAAGTTTGATTTGTTTGTCCATGCTATGGCTGTTAATATAGAAAAATATGCACAGGTTTGAACTGGATGCAGTGAAAATGTTTGTGGGTTTAGTGAAGAAAAGATCAAACTGAACAGAAGGAGGTATGGTGCCAGCAGGTGGGTTGTCACATAGATAATAAAAATGGCTGAAGTTTTGAACAGATGGAGGATGAGCTTATTGATGCAGAAAAGCGCTGATCACATTTGTGGCTGCCTACGACTCTGGTGCTTCTTGCAAACACACATCTGTCTAATTAGCTAAGCCAGAAAGAGAAAAAGAGAAAGAAACAGGTAACATCTGGACGCACCGAACTCACAGGGAAGAAAAATGATGCTTTCAGAGCCTGACAGACTGGAGGGAATTCACCGTACCTGTCAGCAGCAGTTGGCTTGCTTTTCTTCTGCATCACCTTCTTGGTTTTTTTCTTCTTTTTTTGTTCTGATTCAGATTCACTGGAGCTCTCCTCAGATCCACTGGAACTCTTCCCAGAGTCACTGGAGGTCTTTTCTGACTCTTCACTGCTTTCCTCCTCACTCTCACTGCCTGACTCTGTACAGACATTTACACACATTAAAACACAACACTGATTAGTTAAAGTTGCATTTTTCATTGATAGCAATTCAGCGTATTTACATTCTGTCAGCCATTACAATCCAGGAACAATATTGCTTTCACACGCACAGGGGATTCACAGAAAATGACGCAGCATGTGATTCAGCGTTACTGTTTGTAATTGCATCTCATAATGTTCAAATCAGAGCTGTATTAAGTTATTGATAATACAAAACCAGACACTTCCTACTGCTGCTGCTGCTTCACATTCAGCATTCAATTAAAGAAACATGGGAAGGCTTTTATTGTGAAGTCATCACAGAGAACCCACTGTGAAACCACTGTAGGCAGCTACATCAGCTGCTCCTCTGTTGTAATTTTGATAAAGCAGGTGTTCAGTTTAGACCTTTAATACACTAACACATTAGAAAAGCAGCATAACACTGTCATTCTCTAAAAAGAATGAAAACTACTAGACTAAAACATACACCTTTAAACACACAGGGAGAAACAAACCTTCGCTGCTGCTGCTGCTGCTGCTGCTGCTGCTGCTGTCTTCACTGCCACTGCTATCAGATCCTTCCTCTTCTTTTTCATCTTCATCATCCGAGTAGAACTTGTCATCAGATTTGGGTTGCTTGGCCTTCCCCACGGACAGTTCCCACGATTTCACCTGAGCAGTTGTGATGGAGGGAAGTGAGGCAAATTAATTCACAGTATCAGAGATTAATAGTTTTGGCATAAGTGAACTTACAAATTTTAAAAATGTTCTTATACTTTATTCTGAGGAAGTATCACACAGTTGTAGGAGCTCAATGTGAAGAAAACAAATTATCCAACAGCTGCCATGTCATCAACAACAAACATATGGACCCAACTCAAAGTAAATAGTAAAGCCTTTGGCTATTAGCAGTGTTTGAAGAGCTGATATACTGGATATGCACATTGTATGGTTCTCAGTCACATTAGTAAGAGTCTCTGGAATTAGTCAATTAACCAAAACCATAATTAACCAGTTCTTGCTAGCAGTTATTTTGTCCAGAACAACACAGCTTTTCCAAGATATCTGATATATTTTCTGTAAAATCTGCCTTATACTTAAAACTAGGAATAAAGTTTCTTGACACAACTGCTTGTGTCCTGCTTTATTGTTTTATTAGGATCTCCATTAGCTGCCGTATAGTAACAGCAATAAAGCTTGAGCTGGAAAAAAAAAAAAAGGATCAATAGTATCACTCTCTGAAAAACAAAGCGTGCAAAGTGTGCAGGGGGAGATCAGTGCAACCGGTGAAATATATGAAAACAGCCATCTTCTGAGCTTTTCGATGGCTGCTCTGTTGGACTTCATTGTTAGAGAAGGGTCACCCTGGATGATGTTAATGCCCTTTGGGAGGAAAGCATCCTGCCTCTTCATTTGGTTAGTAATGCTGAACAAGTACTTCAGAGTTGTGACCCTTGTTGTTATGTTGATATATAATTATTAATGAGCCTTTCGAAGTGTGATGCTCGTTACTAGCACTCTGCCCTTTACATTACACTGGCATTATCTTTCAGTAAAGTTATTATCTGTGATGTAAACATTGAAATAGCATCATATATATATATATATATATATATATATATATATATATATATATATATATGTAGGATGCAAAGATAAACATATTGTGGTAGCAGCTCTACCACAAAAGAGCGGGA
>JBBMJY010000008.1:17289699-17405264 GCA_037833715.1 Toxotes lorentzi | reverse complement strand
TCCCGCTCTCTTATAAGAGGTCTGGTATGTGGGGTGTAAACAGATAGAGAGCCGTATATATATATATATATATATATATATATATATATATATATATATATATATGCAGTATGAAAAGGTAAACATCTTGTGATACCACCTACAACTGTCAACGAGAAAATGCAGCATCACCTTATTGTGGTTAGCAGAATGACAAATTTATCATTATGTCTGACACTGACAGTGAAAGTGAGGGGACAATAGGGGGACAAGTGTGTGAGGAAGGTAGATTCCTTACTGGCTCAATGACCTCCACGTTCCTCACAGACTGGTCAGGAGCAACGGCCGGCCAGTCCAAGAGCTCCTGGTATCCAGTGGCTTTGACATTGAGACTGTGGGACAGAGTGCCCAGTTGGAAACGGTCTCGATCTGAAAGTAGAGGGAAGAGAAATTAAAGGAGATGAGAGTGGTGGCACAAATATCAAAGTGAGGGTAAACAAATTAAAAGATGAGACCAAAATCAAGTTTAATGAACGGTGGAGAAACTGCAGTGACCTCAGTCTGTCCCTTAATGAGAGAGCCAGTGACTAAATGCCATTGTTTACATTTAGAGAGCTATAATTAAAAGATCCTTCCCTCCATTACACACATTTGCTCTTCTCTGTCCATACTGGTCTACACAGGACGATATTCAGTGTCTGTGCCCCGGAAGGTATGCTCTAAAAACTGTGCATTGCTAACAAAAAAAAAAAAAAGAGAGAAAAAAACGACTTCAGTCGTGAATATTAAGAATGACAGGGGTGGTTAACGCTTTCCATAAACATCCAGTAGGTGCACACTGCCTCTGAATTTTAATGTTGTCGACGGCTGTTTCTGTCCCTTTTGTCAGGGAGGGAGAGAGAGAGAAGAGACAGCTAAATGAGAGAATTTTTTTCCCCCTCTCAGTGTCTGAAAAAGGTTAGCATTAGCTCAATAATTTACCCATCTCATTAGTCCAAGGTAAAGGGGTCTGACCTAACTGCCCTTCAGAGAGACAGACACACCAGAATAATAAAACCACTGCCTGAATCAACTTTGCATACAACTGGAAATGGGGCCACTAGATGTGAAATGGAGTTAATATGTATTCAGTGATTCGCTTAGATGAACTACAAAACTCACACAGGAGACAAAGGGTACTTAATGTTAAAGTTTCAAGCTATTTAGACAATTTAATGATTCAAAATAGGAGTAAAAGGTTGTTATTATAAATGTATAAACCACCTTTGAAGGCAGACTCGAGCACCGGAGCTGGTTTGGAGGCCAGTAAGATGCGTCGAGCATACTTGTTGAGGGTTCCACTCTTCTCGTTGGGGACTATCAGCTGTCTTATGAAGCGTGTTCGGTCTCTGATATCATAGCTCTGGTCGTATTTGCCGAGGTTCAGGATGTACTGGGTCAGCAGCTTGGTCTGAGGGCAGAGAGGGAAAGGGGTGGAGAGATTGAAAGAGAAAAGTCGGATGACATATTAAGACAGACGACAGGGATAAAGGCAAACATGAGCAAGGTAAGATTAGTGTTTTAACAAACAAGGTAAGACATAAAAATCTGTGAGCTGTAGAGGTGTTTGTGGGTGTATTTTCGAACTTTGGATAGAATCACAGCAGCTGATTCCCCGTGTTTCAAAGTCTTTATGCTAAGCTAAGCTAAGCACTTCCTGACTCCGGCTCTGTCCTTCACACATAGTTATGAGTGGTATCGATCTTCTCATCTAAGTGTTGGCAGGAAAAAAAACTGTGTGTACTTCCCAAAATACCTAAATATTAAAATCAATAAAAACTGCAATATAGCTGCAAACTCCAGGTACACTATTCAACTGTGCATTTCCATATTTTCTCTCTCTAATAATCTCGGTTCATAATTCAGCCTGGATAAATAATAAACTCTTCCTGTGGCCTAAAATAGGGAGAAAGAGCACTTGCACTGACATAAATTACTTGGGCAGGCATGAAAACAAAACTTATTGCTGCCATGAAGGCAGCATCATAACCCAAATCCTTTACACCATTGACTTTGTGTCTCCTTCTCTCCTCCCTACCACATTACAAGGAGCAAGAGGTTTAATGATGCACTCGTTTGAGGAGGTGGCGTCTGGGCTCATAAACCCAGCTCAGAGGCCAAAATCGCCCCATCTGACTGAATGGGCCTGTAGACACCAGGCTGCACTACGAGATGCACCATTACATTAAAGCGGTCTCATTCACAGCTCTATATTTAAACCAGGCTTTTAGCTCTGAGTCGCAGAAGTGTTCAATCACAGCAAGACAAAGACAATCAAGGAATCATTCATGACCTCACATCTACATAACAGGGAGCTGATTTTAGTTACCAAGTACATCATTACTTCATAAATCAGTGGCATTAACCCAGCACAACATTCAAGTCAACACAACAAAAGTGTCTTGGAGCTGGTATTGGTGTTTTATTCGTCACCTGTTTAGAGTTGGTCAGGTAGAGTTTGGCTGCTAGGTTCACGGTCTGCAGCTTGACAATGTCCTCTTCTGTTGTGAAAGTCTTTGCCATCTTTCGAAGAACATCAGGTGCAATCTTCGGCACCCTCTCACAGTACTCTCCCATCAGCCACAGGATGCTGGCTCGGGCCATGGAGACCTGCAAGTTTAGGTGACAAATGAAAATAACAGACCACTGTTACACTGTTATTTTAAATACGTGTTAATCTGTTCCTGTCTTAACCTTCACGTTTAACACATGCAAATGGATCAACAGTTCACATAATGCAATGAGGTTTCGTACAGTGATGTTGTCGAAGAGCTTGGCCATGTGTTTGATGATCTCACTGTGCTGCGTAGGCTGAGTCTGAAGCAGCTTCTTGATCACCACAACACTCTCAGCCACCACAGTCTCTGCAGAGACAAAACAAGGTCTCACAACACAAAAACACAAACCTGGACAGTTACAATGCCTGATCATGTGCTCATAGATGACACTTTACCATCTCTGTTGGAAAGTAGCAGCACCAGACCGTTGAGACAGGTGTCTGTCACCTCAGAGATGTTGGTGGCACACCTGCCGATGGCCTGAATCGTGGCTGCCGCAAATGCCTTGTCCTGACTCTTCACATAGGTCTGTAAAAAAGGTGAGACCAAGGACAAGCAAGGACAAGTTTAATGCCTCAAATCTCAAAGTAGAAAGTAACCCTTGGCTGTTGATGTCAATTACCAACACTCAGCAGTAAGCAAAACACAAACCTGAAACTCCCTGAGGATAGTGGAGATATTGGCTTCATTGGCGAGGTTGGTCAGGATCTCCAGCTGCAAAAATCATGAGACAGAGATCTACTGAGATTTACATCTAACAAGCTGGTTGTAGTATCAGTTCAAGTAAAGGTCAATAAGCTTTGAGCTTCTTAAGTTACGCTGAAATTTTATTTTAAAGCCTGTGGTTGTACATTAACCTTTGTAAACCTTTGACAAACTACAGAAGAAGTTCGAAGTTTTTAAAATATGCAGAAAAGTTTTATAGTTGTAGAAAAAAATGTGAGAATGTGTGAAAATGTGTCATCTTTGAAAGTGAAACATGCAAAGCATCACTGTACAGGCTGACGCTTTGTAGAGCTCATATCGTGTGACACTATGAACATAGTTACACTAAATAAACTGGCGGTTACCTTCAGTGTTTTGATATGTGTGGCATCTGTGGATCTGACATAGAAACTCTTCATGAACGGCTCAAACATCCCCTGTATGAAGACAATTCATGTTATTACGCCTCATGAATCAATGGACAACATCTTCATCGTTGTGCTGACCAAAGGCTGACTTACTTTTCTCTGAATGGACATCGTGGCGATGTTCTGAAGCACAATGTACTGCACCTCTCTTTGCAAAAGAAAAACAGAATGACATCATCAGACATCCACAACATGGACGAATGGTCGAAGGAACAGGGTACGTCATTCATCACGGCCAAGTTACCTGTGGCTTCTCAGCAGTCGAACCAGAGACTTGGTCACAATGCTAACTTCGTGTTTGGGGGCCAGATGCCAGTAGAGCTGAGCAACAGCCATCACCACCTGGAAACACACATGCACAGTCAGAAATGAAAAAGGATTCAAGTGCTTCATGGTATTGTATTAAAACAAACTTTTATAGAATTGCTTTTATATAATGTCTTTTTTTACCTACTTTTTGTTCTTCGATATTTGTTTTAATTTTCAACCACTTTCAAGAACATGCAACCCTCTAACTCTATATGTTACTCTAACTTGATTTTATGCTTATGATTTTACACTTGAAAAAGCACTTTCGAACTTCCAAGTGCTTTATTATTATTACACCGCCTACTGTGTATTAACATCTGTCAACCCAAGCTAAAATAAAATACCTTCATTCACATGCATTTCTACAAAGGCACTCATAACATGACGCCATAAAAGGTCATTTTTCAGCAGCGCTTTAAATAGCCAGCGGACGTGTGTCCATCGTTGCGGGCAGAATGAAAGGGTTCAGGCGTCTATGAAGATGGAGGATGTCACTGTGTTGTCGCGAGTAAAGACACAGCGTGTCACATTTTAATCAACACTTTCATTTGGGAGCATTTTTCCTTCCGCTGCTACACAGCGACAGAGACCTTGAGACTCCTGGGTGATGGAGATCTGCTCTCACTGTGTTTTTTATTTTTATTTTTTCCCCAAGTCTTGGGGGAGGGGGGCACTATGGCAAGTGTGTGCATGTATTCCTATGTCATATGGAGTTGTGTGTCCAGGTGTCTATATGTCTATGTACGGGGCTGCAGCTGCACTGAGACAGTGGTGAGATATGAGCAGAGGCCACACTCAGAAACCTACGTTTATTCAATGTTTATATCTCTCAACACCTTAAAATGTAGCACATACACTGACACACTTTAACAATGAATCTCTATCAGCTTCATCCTACACGTAATGGCTTGAAAATAACTGGTATAAGTCTGTGTTGAAGTGTCTGGCGGACTCACAGCAGTGTTCCTGCTCTGCAGCAGAGGTTTGGTGTTCCTGAGCAGCAGTCTATGATCTGGATCCATGACGTAAGGCTTGGCCTCCATCTGGCCTTTTTTCTCCTCGGAGTCAGAGTCATAGAAAGCCTTATCATTGTTCTCATCAAACATGGCACCCTGAAACACAAACAACACATCACATCCCCCTAATGTGTTAAACCAACTCAGGAGGTGTACCCTCAAACATCCACCTGACTACGGAAGACATACCACAGTGTTTTTAAGCTGATTACTATTCATTAAAATTGCACAAACTTCAGTTGTGCTGGCATTTAAGTTTTTACCTGAGTTGAAGGAAAATTGGCCCCTGTGATTTGAGAAAATTGAGTGGTACACTGCATTACAGAATATTTTCTATTCTCAGTATTTATACATTTCCCAAGAAACAAATTTTGCGCAGAAATCCAATACTGTGAAATGGTTCAACTGTATAAAAGTAATTTAAAAACACAGTGAGTGTATATGGAAAAACTTGAGTTTAACTCAAGTGTTAGAATCTAAATTCCTAAATTAAGACAACAAAAGGACCTTTCTTGCTTTATTTCTCTTTTCAATTCATACATTTCTGGTATTAGATTTTTAAGATGAGGTTGGTGTTAATCTATAGTTTTCTTGTTGTGAACAAATTCACAGGAAAAAAGAAACAAACAAAACCAACAATGCATTTGTGCTTTAGATATATGAGGCTGATACACTGACAATACTTTTTGGTAGGATCTGTTCATTGTTTGTTTTGTTCTTTTAATGGGATTTGCTGACAAAAAGAAAATTATGGGGCATCACCAGACTTATCCTTTAAGATCAGACAGATGCACTGATAATACCAGATTTATAGTGAGAGAACATATTTGTGACTCTGACCTAGAAGTAAGTGTTTTATCGTTAAGAGTTCTTATTAATATTCAAGACACTCAGTGCCAGCTACGTCTCTTCCTGTGGTGCACATGAACACAGGACATAATGCATCTTACAATTTTAGGAAACTAACTGGGTAGTTAGCATGAGCAGGAGCTGCCGCCAAGTCTGGACAGCCTGCTTTCGATCAAAGATGCTTACAAAGTTGAAAATAAATAAAAATGTTGAATTGCCACTTGATGGATTTGGATCCCCAGTGGTTTTGGTTCTTAGGGTCCCGAGTGCCTCACCTCCGTCCAGGGACTGGTGAACTGAGTCCTGGCATAGCGCGTGAGCATGGAGATGATGACCACCTGGCCCCACTCCTCTACGTCCACCAGCAGGTTACACAGCTTTCTGTAGTTCTTATGGATCAGGTCAATGCGATCTGGACACACTTCTTCGAAGGCCATCACCACGCTGCCGGCGACCAGCTACAGAAACGATTGAAGGGACAGAGAGGAACACAGATGAAACAAGTCGTGAGGGAAATGCTGTTTATTTTTATTTATTTTCAGAATTAAAATATACATTAATGGAAGTTGTAATAATGCTTATCAGTTCACAAACTGAACAAATACTTTAAGCCGTGATATACAGACTCCAGAGAAATAAAACACTGATTAACAGATCTGACCCTGGTCAAGATAGTTACCACTATTTCACTTGGAAAAAAAACAAAATGCCAATTTATGACTCTGATTACAAGACACACAGTTCAGTGTCTAAGCAGTTAGATGATAATTGGAAGGAAAATGTTTGCGCTTAAAGTTTTAACTGATTTATTTTCTAAAATCCTGTGAAAAGAAATCCATCAATAAGCCTTTCTCACATCTTCCCCATAAATTATTTTCTCAGGTACAAACCTCATTTTATGTCCAATTCTCAGGGAAAGGAGTACAAGGAGGAAGCCGCAGCTGAGAGAGCCAATAATCAACTATATTTCATTGGCAGGAGGAAAAAACCCATTTGGCTGTTGCATGGCCCCCCACCACTCAACTGCCTGCTGGCTCGCTGCCTGACTGTGAGACTGAGTGAGTGACATGGCAGTGTATTAATATGCAAACAGCATTATCACGGGCAGGCGAGGGTGAAGAAGAAGAGAAAGGGAGCAGAATCTAGTCTTCCCAATTAAAGCCTTCTGGCCCCTGGTGGCCCTGTGGGAACCCAGTGCATTTACCCATCAGCTTTGTCATGAGCCTGCATTGATTGTGTGTGCATCTCTGTGTGCAAACGTGTGTGCATGAATTGTGTATGTGTGTGGCTTCCGCATGTGGATTCTCTAAGAAATCTGGATCTTGAGCCTGAATGATGATTAGCCTTCACATTACTAATACTGATGAATGAATCGCTGCTGGATCACAACTACATTTTATAGCATGACACAGATGTTTGAAGTTATATTTATCGAGTGACCCACACAGAAATTGTATGTACATTCAAGAAAGGTGGATCCAACGAGGGTAATTACACCATACAGCCAACTTAATGCAAATATGCCCTCAATTGTAAGTTTATTAGGTAAATCTAGCTAAAACTAACGGAGCTTAATATAACAGTCCTGCAATAAATCTTACTTCCTGTGAGTTAGAGAAGCTGGTAATAGTTAGAGTACCAAATTTAATTATTATTAGTTAAAGCTATGTTTTTCCTGCTGTGACAAGTCAGAATGCTGTGCAAAGGTTTACTGTTACCTTGCCATTTAAATGGTTTAGCTTTTTATTTATATAGGTTTTTAGACACCTGTCTCTGAGATTTCTGCTGCCACGCTAATGCAAAGGCAGTGAACAGGATTGGGTTTGTTTTGGTTTGCTATGTGAGAGTATCTTCAGAGCAGCTTAAAGCACAGCAGGGCTTTTCAGTTACTCGAAGCAGTCAATTAGAGCACATACAAACTGGTGCGCGTTTTTGCATGATGGCGTCCTTCTCGCCCGGCGTTCTCCCCCCAGGCCTCTCCTGTCTCTAAGGCTATTACAGGCAGCCCTATTTCTGAGCATGTGGATCCTGCTGCAAGGCTTTGTGCATTCTCTACCAACTTCCCCCATTAGACACAGCTCCAAGGTAAACTACATGCACCATCAACAAAACTGACACCCCAATCTATGGAGTTCATACACCTCCTCCCCCTCCTCCTCCACCCTCGACCATATTATCTACCCTGCGTGACAAGCCGGTAATGGAAAAATCACACTAAGCAAATGGTTCTTCTAATAACAATAAATTTCCTATAAAATTATGAAGGGGCCAAACCGTTTCCTTGCATCTATTTTGCTATGAATTCTAATTAGGGTGCCAGAGAGGCAGAGAGTGCTGGGTCATCACGCCAGAGACAACGCGCGCCTTTTTGATTGATGGCCCGGTGTGGGGTCGGCCTATCCTCCCTGCGCTCGCTCCTCTCCTGCTCTCTTCCCTCTCCCTCCTTTTACTCTTAAATTAATGGGCGTCTCACCTAGCCCCTAATCATAGTACCCCCCCGCCCCCTGTCCCTCCTTTCTGTTCTCATTTCAATTTTACAGAGGGTGCAGGGGGGGGAGCATGGGAGGGATCGATCATTTATCTTGTAATGGCTGGATAATAGATCCATCACGGTAAAACAGCTGCACAAACTCCTATGTTGTCTCTGTCATCAGGCCTTCCCATTTTCTCTTTAAACCATCCTGCCTATAAGCAGGCCCCCGTGTGTCACAGCCATTTAACCAAACAGGCACATCTGTAAAGGTAAATGTCAGGAGGCCTGGACAAGCCACAGCCTGGAACAATAACCAAATGTTTCCTTCTTTAACAGGCGCCGTAGTGACATTAGCTAGATAGCATTTACCTAAATGAAATCACTGATTTGTACTTAAATTACAAATAGCAAAACCGCATTGGAAACTTTAGGATATCTGAAAAGCTGGTTATTTTAAGAGTGAAAAGAAGAAATAAGTTGGCAAGAGACCATTTTAAAAGCAGATATGTTTATGTGCCATAACAGATCTAGCAAGGAGATAATTAATAACATTAGTGATGACTGTGTTTTTCTTAGGTGGACCATTTCCAGGGACCTCGTATTGTGCATGATGGCTCACTAAGATACTTAATGGAAATGAGCCATCATAAAACATGTGCCATTGAAAAGGATCTACAAATATGGCTACCCATTACAGCAGCCTTATGACAAACAAGTCAACCTTTTTCAAAGCAGTTTGAATTGTCAGGGTGTATATCCTGGGTGTATATCCTGGGTGTATATCCAGGGTGTATATCCTGGGTGTATATCCTGGGTGTATTTCCTGGGTGTATTTCCTGGGTGTATATCCAGGGTGTATATCCAGGGTGTATATCCTGGGTGTATATCCTGGGTGTATTTCCTGGGTGTATATCCAGGGTGTATATCCAGGGTGTATATCCAGGGTGTATATCCAGGGTGTATATCCTGGGTGTATTTCCTGGGTGTATTTCCTGGGTGTATATCCTGGGTGTATATCCTGGGTGTATATCCTGTCCAGGGTCTCGTGCCAAAAACAATGCATCCTATGTTTCCCATGATGCAACTGCCCATTTCAAACTTCGCACTCCACATGGCTTTCTGTTACAAATATGTATTATCTGAGCTCAAGCTGAACTATCCCTGATGACATCTGGGTTATTTTCTCAGACTTGACAAAATTCCTGCAGAGCTACTGAGGACATCACAAAACTGTTTTAATGTTCTAAGTTATTCAGCAGAACCTCACAGCACTGATTCAATCCAACACATCCTCCCATAGTATCGCAGTAAACTGGCAAGAAGACTGTCCCATTGTTGTGGGACTTCTAAATGGTACATGGCACCATCCTCACATCATAAAAATGCATCGCTTGATAGCTATTAAGTGTCCACTATGTTTGGGTTTTTCACCATTCATCACCAACTGATAGTGCTTGTGCGTCTGTGTGATGATAGTGCCCTCTCTCTCTGTCCCCAGCCTCACAATGTGGGCTCCAACGGGGAGAAGTCATCTGTCTTCGTTAGCGTCTGGGGCTAAATATGCTATGCATCTGGTACTGGGCTTTCCATCCCCCCATGGCCTTAGCTGCTTTGTTTTGTTTGTATAATGATAGGTATACGCCATGAATACATAATTACAACAAACTGTGCATGACTTGCACAAACAAACGCAACACACTCTGCATTCTGCAGCCAACGTCTACATATTTGAAATTGGCATTTAAACACCCTTAGTATTCACTGTGACCTCCTCAAATTAATGTGCTGCCTATGACTTCTAATGGGCTGCCTGCATTGTGCCTGTGACTGGCCTAAACACAGAATTTGAGAATCCAACTCATTTACGCTCTATTTTGGAAAAAAAGAGAAGAGGTTGGCCTTTGAGAAAATTAAGCTGACACTAGCATCAGTGCGAAAATTCCTTCCAAATGGACACTTAACAAGGAGCATCTGAAGATGTGTGGGTTTAAGTGGGTGTTAACAAACCATGGCATTGCCGAATGAGCTGTGGGATGGAGAGCTATGAGGAGACTCGCTTGACTGGGGCGCCCTCCAGTGGTCTGCAATTCTCCAACATGGGAAACTAATTGTATATCACTTACTGCTCTCACTGTGTACTTACTGTGCTTTTATCTTTCAGCAGTTTCTCAATCACTTCAATCAGCTGCTCCTTCTGGTCTGGATCCAGGCTGGAGGAAAAACAGAGAGCTTTGAAATAAATATGTGTCAACTGAGGAATGGCAATTATTCACATAACATGAAAACTTGATGGACTTACAAATTAAATCATGACCCCAGTGTTTGCTCAGAATATGTCAGAAATGAATAATATATGCAACTGATCTGTTCAGGTTCAGTTTTATCACTTTGGTTACATTTCAAGGACTTCATTCTTTCATCCATGCCTGTGTTAGATCGACTCAGCTGATAACAGGAAGGCAAAACCCTTTATGTCAACATTACCCAACATTCACTGCATTAACTGTTCAGTTCACTGCACAGGAATGAAGTGGCATAGGGAGCCAGGGAGCCTCTGGTATTGGCTTTGCCTAGTGATGTCTGCAGCTCGTGTTACAGAAACTGTACCTGTAGAGCTTTTGGATAGCATGGGCAGAAGTCTTCCTGACATATGGGGACAGGTCAGCTGCAGCCTCCTTGATGGCCAGCATCATGATGGGGACAATTATGGGGACACGGATACTGGACAAAACCCTCAGTGCACTAGCCCGGATGAACTGGTTTGGGTCCTGCCACAAAGAGATGAAACCGCTGTGTGTCAGTGTGTAAAAGATCACGGTAGACTTCTCATCAAACGGATGCAATGTCAGAAATGTACATAAGAAGATGCTCAGACAATGAAAAATATATGTTCGAAATAATGTCAGTATTCTTCCATTGCAAGTTTCTTGGTGACTCCACTGATCATAATGAGCACATGTGCCCATAGTAAATATTACAGCTTCTTCAACAGTATTAGTTTACCAGTGTTAGTAATAATAAAAAGAGAAAGACAGAGACAGGAAGTGGACATGTTACCTTCAGGGCCCGCTGGAAGGTGCTGATGGATAGTAAAGCCAGGTCCTGCTGCTCCTCCGCGTACCTCACCAGGTAGACATACACGAGCTTCTTAAGCTGCAAAGGACAATTAGATAATACAGCAATAAATTGAACCAGTTATAAATGGCGAATTAATGCAGCATTTGGGGAAAAGCAATCTAAAAAAAAAAACATGTTTTCTAAAACGTTAGCAACGTTCTGCATGTTTTTAGATCCAATAAAAGATAAAAGACTAAAAGGATCAAATAAATAACCATGTATCAGACAAAGAAAACCTTCTTTTAGTTTGTTTTGTGGGAAATGGGAAAAGTTTATTATTGCAAGGGATGGAAAGAAAAGTTGATATAAAAAGTTTTCCTGTCTTGATATCACTAGCTGCAGGCTCAGTCCAGTGTTGTTTCAGATAGAGAATGAGGTTATGTATTTCTGTTCCTTTCTGAAATTGCCACTGAATTATTTGCCCACCCCACCCCCCATCTCATGTTTTGGCTTCCACACTTCTTCTTTTCTCACAGGAAAGCCTGACATAATATTTGTCCTGCTTTCTGACAACTTTAAGTAGAGACCAAAGGCTGCTCCTCTGCTGATTCACATCAGAGAAGAGAATAAACATCTGTAAGGCTGTGGAGTTATAGATCATGGAGAGGGAAGAAAAGTGGTTATTAAACATTATGATTTACTTGAGGAAGTATTTATAATTTAATTTAAGAACTGATTTAAGTTTGAGGTCAGGGGTAAGGTTACATTTTAGGTGCAATCACTGAGAGCTATATCCAGTAATCTGCACTGTGCTTTCTAAAACAGCGAGTATTGACCTGCAGCAGTGCACCACAGCTCTCAATCATCGTTCTGGTCATTACTGCTGGAATTAACGGCATTACTCACTATAAAAGGAGACACAACCCATCTGCCCTCAAGGATCTGGTTTCTATGACCACAAAGTACTCGGGTTCTTAAGGGTTCTGCAAATGAAACTTTCTCAGCATCAAATGAGATATTATTTTTTTTATAATTTATCTTCTTGTAACTTGAATATGAACCTAAAAAACATCACGTCACAAAACATGCAAACAAACATTCATGTATGATACGTGGTGTTAAAATGAAGTGCAGCAATGATTAAAGAAAATAAAGGGCACTGCTATTAAATCACGCAGCACTGTGAATAAACTGCATGCTCTTGTGCTGTTCTCTGTTTAGTGGGGATCAATGGCAGCTCACAGCGACGAGGAGAAATGGAGGATGAGGGCGGGAGCGAGGGAAGAGGCCATTTTTGGTGAGATATACTGTAGGTGAGTAGAGCATGGAAGAGCTAGGAAAAGAAACCGAGAGAGAGAGAAAACACAGTCCAAGACCTCACACTACCTTAGCAGCTGGTGTGTATGAAGTGGGAGAGAGGAGACGTGACTGTGAGCTCTCTTCTGTCAATTACATCCACCCACCTGCTCCCCTACCCTGCCATGAGCTGCTTCGGCTGCATGCCTTGCACACAGCACCCGTTTTCAGGCCCCCCACTCACATGCTGCACCTCCCACTACCTGATTATTTCACTGCTGCTAATCAATATTCAGAGCCTCTGGGCTCTACTCGTTCACAACAGGTAAACAAACTCAACTGCACGTATGGTGTTTGGATGTTAGGGGGGAAAAAAAAAAAATCACAAACAACCTAAGAAGGACTCTTCAGACATTTCTACAAACATGGCAAAGAAGGAAAAGGAAGGAAGAGCTTCAAATGACGTCAACCTACATGAGCCTTCCATTGTTCTGTATTAAGAAGTTCCCACTGTTACGTCATGCACAGAACCAACGTGCTGTTTTGCACACGAATTAAACGAATCATGACTGTGGTGACAGGAATGATGATTTTTTTTTTCTGTGATATATTTGTTTGTGGTGTATTGTCATACCTCTATGTTCTTGCTCGCGACGTTCTTCACAACAGCAGGAAACAGCTCAGATGAATTCTTCCCTTTGGCAATCAACTGAAAATAAATGAAACCATAAAAATATTTTATCCACCAATCTTATCACTAATATTCAGCTCATCAGCCGGGAAGGTTTTGCGATTTGTCCAGCATTTGGATTCCCATGATGCGCTCACCCCAACGATCCTTTTCATGGCCTCCAGTTTCAGCGACTCCTTGTTGCTCTCGAGCATCTCTTTAAGGTCTTCATTCCTGAGGACAGAAAATATTGTTGTTCTAAATAAGGATCAACATTAGAGAGGGTGAGAGCTGCTGAGGGGACTTGACTAATCAGTTTCAGACGTCAGAGCTTGACCAAAGGTACTGTGAAAGCTCCATGTCAACCACATCTGTGTCAGCTTCACAGATTACAGGGGACACATACCAGGGTCACACGGGCTCCTGTGGCTCTACAGGAGTCAAGTGGTACGCTGATGAAGCGAGGAGCTGCTTCACAACAACTTCTGCTAAAATTACTCCATGCACACATGAAGACAATGCTCATTCCTTGGCTAATGCTAATGCTGACACACAATGTCATTGTATATCTACACAGTACGTTGTTTGTTCCACACACACACACACACACACACACACACACACACAGTGGTTTAACACTGAGAGAGCTAATGTTCATATGATAAACAAAATGCATTGATTGGTCCAGACTAAAATATCTCAACAAATATTGTATAGATTGCCGTGAACTTTGGTACAGACATTCATGGTCCCCTCAGGATTAACTGCAATAGCTTTGGTGTTTTTTTTTTAGATAAAATAATCGTAATCCAAGTAAAATAATCTGAATAGGCCAACAGATACTGGATTTTTGTTTAAAAGCTCTGATGGCGATGTGTACATAATACAAATAAACAATCTGGTTTATAGACAACTTAGATGCAAAAGACTAACCATTTAGGAAACATTACTTTAATGTATCTACATTTTAAACAGCGGTCACTAGAGCGACATGGTTTTCCCCTTCAGATGTTTTCTTTTCTGAAAGACAAACTTCAGTATTCAGCCGGAAAATACTGTGAGGAAACAAAGCTCGTCAAAGACGTTAAAAACAAAAAAAAAAGTTTAGGGTAGTCTCCAAAGTTAGACCAGAGTTGTGTGCGATCTCACTACAGTACCCGGCTTTGTGTGTCTCTTTGGGGCTGCTGCTGTTGGTGTGTGTGAGGGCCTGTTCCTCCTGACTCAACTCAGACTTCAGAGTGAGCTGTAAGTTCTCAGCAGACACCATCGCTGTCCTCATAACCCCCACGGCCTCCGAGCGCAAACAGAAACCAACATCCATGCCGGCTTTCCTCCACAGCAAACCAAACAACCTAGCACTCCGTCCGTGTGTGTGTCTTAGCACACACAAAAAAACAAACAAAAAAAAGAGTCCACAAACAGAACTGACTGTGTTTCCAGCAACCCAAGAGTGAAACAGAGCTGTGGTAATTACTTTCCCCTCAGGCTGTAAGCCCTGTTCTCTTGACTTTATTTACAGTTGTCCTCTCGTCTCGTTGCTGTTCATAACTGTCAAAGCTGGGAACGGTGGAAAAACAGCACAGGCTCCGCTGGCTTGGTGCCTGTCATTCATTACTCCCTTCCTCTTCTCTTGGGCAAAAAGAGTCACAAGATGCCCCGTCAGCTCGCTAATGGCAAGTCATCCTTACACTTGAGGGTAGTGCCTGCTCACTCGGTGAAGACCTCCCTCACTTCTGCTGAGGTCCATATTCCTTCCGAAATCATCTGCCAAGTCAGCTGTAGTCATATTAACCTGTTACTCCTCTCTTCTTGTACATGTACATTTTCCTCTGGAAAGGAGCCTATCTCACCTGCCTCCTGCCTGTGTATGTGACTCTGCCTGTGTGCGACTGTGGTCACTTCCCTCTAGGGGAAAAAGGAGGGCCTTATCTACACTGGTGGGTAAACACTGAGCTACTTTTCATCACCTCCACTGTACAATAATCCACTCGAGCCTGACACCTCTAAGAGCACATACACGGCCAAGTTTGGCCGGCGGGGCCAACAGGACAGGCTTACATCAAAGATAGCAGCACCGAGCTGAATGTCAGGAAATACGCCTGAACATGTGAATTTTGGAAGGAGTAAAATTTGCCTCCCATGTTCTCCCTTAGAGTAAATTACTGATGACTCCAGTCATTTTCTACAATAGAGTACATAGCACAGAAAAATATTTATTATTTACACATGTAAAAGAGTTTTAGGTTCATGAGAAATTACTGAAGATTTTATGTGTTTTATGTGTTTTGTTGAAATTTATTCCCATGTATGCAGCCTAAGGACAATATAGATCATTCAATAATGTTCAATAATGAAGTACAGAAAACTTCTGCCAGCAGTGAAGTTACATTGCTTCATAGCATCATGCTCTTCTTTTCTGAAGTTTGATGCTAAAATCTGAACTGAATCAGACACTACGTTAGCCCCATCTAACACCTGAACACATCAAAGAGCTAAATATTTGCAACACGCCTGGCTGATTCTTAGCTTTATGAATCTTTTTTTCCCCCCAATCACTGCATTTCACTGCAAACAAGTCAGATATTACCCTTATTACCATTTTGTTTAGGTTGGGTTTGATGGTAATCATGCTCAACTCTTAAATTCAAGTGCGGTATGAAGGACAGATGGGCTGCAGAGATTAGTGCCTCCATGTGGCTGTGAGCTATATTAGCCAGCAGTTACTTTGGATCTCATCATAGTACTGTATTTTGTTACTGACTGCCAACACACAGCCAGAGGCAGGAGATGGATTTTAGAGCTGGATTTTGTTAGTTTGGTAACAAAATCTCCAGAACTGTATTACTTTTGACTTTAGTGAAACATAAATTCCATATTTACTCATTCTTTTCGTGACCAAAGCTCTGCACCGATCTTGCAGTAAATCTGACACTGGTATTAATTTATAAATCACTGCCAAGAAACAAAACAGTGCAGTGGGAAGAGGGAGGTGCAAGTACTTGATCAAGGCTACAGAAAACCGATGTGGTCTGAACACCGGACTGCATTCCTCCTCTCATTCAGCAAAGAATGAATGAATAGATGCAGTCACATTTTTTCCTAAATTAATTTAAAGAAAAATCAGAGCTGAGTGATGCATTTTAAACCTGTGTATCATACTGAAATGAAACTAAATGCTCCCTATCAATTTGGTTGCCTTTCCAAAGTTACTATCTCTCGGTACCTGACAAAATAATTTCAACGCAAGGTCTATTTAGAGGCTTTCAGCTGAATCACATGACCTTCCTCAGCAGTTACGAGTTTGTCCAGTAGGAATCATGGACGTTCAAATTTCCAATTTCTTCTGAGCATTTTAAGGACTGACTGTCCATATTGTCTTTAAAGTTGAGACTGCATGTTCATTTTTAGAAAACAAAACAAACAGACTTTTGATAAATTAACACTGTCCTCTACAGTGTCTGAGAAAAGACACGCGGGGGTCACTAAAGAACACACTCTCAAGTAAACCAAACTTTTATAGTAATAAGCAAATAAAAACTGTATGTTTGTTAATGTCAGAAAAGCAGAAACTCACAGTGTGATGATAAATTATCTTAAATGACAGGGGAATAATAAATGCAGCCTGTCCAACTCTGGTTTGGTTGAGGGTGCCAGGAAGCCTGGGAACATACACAAGCTCTTGTTAAAATTTCTGAATCCACCTCTCTGACCGTTTGCCAAAGTGAAGGTTTGAGACGGCACAAAAAGTGGCAGACTCTTGAGCAGTGCTGAGCTGTCAGAAAAACCACCTTTTCATCATGGAATCAAAAGAATGCTAACCCAGAAATTAGCTTCACCTCCTCCTCACTGAGTCTTTTGCAGCATTTCTACAATAGGTTGAAATGTAACTGAAATGAAATGTAGGCACTTCTTAGCCAATATATTAGTACGCCAACACCCACCTTTCTATAAATAAAAGCTAAAGATCAAAATCCTATCTTTACTGCAGCTCAGGTAAATATGCTCACACAGTAAATCAAACCTCATCAGGCACAGTGAAATATCTCTTTAGTCACAGATAATAAATTAGTCACATGTTTCCATGCCCTGGCATAAAGCTCTCAGTCAATGAGTGGCGGCCTTTAAGACTACAGAACATTACAGGAATGTTGCTGTGCCCTTAACATGTGACAAACATTCAGCTATTTCACATCACAAAAACAGAAGTTGATTTCATTTTGAGCAGAGCAGGCTCTCAATGAAACAAGCTGGGGTTAATCTTAATTAACAAATTTACAAGGTCCATAAATGCTGAGGACACTGACATGAGATACAGATAATTTTGCTGGCACAGCTGGATGCTCAGGCCTGGGTATTGTGAATTGTGTCAGACAGACACATGTGAACAGAAGCATCATTCATGCCCCTTGCATTTTCTTTCTGGCCCTCCAGCTTGGCCTAGAGGTAGCCAAACATATGACCCAGCCTTGTCTAACTGTGTAGATGGTCATGTGAGACAGCTTAAAGGTTCACTTTAGCATACAAGGAAAAAAACACTCAGAATAACAAAACTCCATCCTAAATTTCAATAGGGAAAAAAACCTTGCTCAAAGCTGCAGTGTAACACAACACAAACATCTGCCAGATTTCAGGAAATTCAGTAACGCAGCTGCAAAATGCAAAGGATGTTTACAGTGATGATGGGCTGCCCTCTAGTGTCAGGTTTCTGAAATGAAACTCGAGACACATGACCAGAACATGCTGACAATCCAGTTTGAGATTTACAACACTGAAATGTGATTAAAAGGGTTATCACAAGATGATGCAGAAGATACTTATTCTCTACAACCGCTTCCACATGAAAAGAGAGAGAACCTTGGACACCCACATGGTTTTATCAGAAACTAATACTGTGTGGTTGTGTTCCAAAAGAGTCTTGACAAATTCTAGTAGCTCAAACTCTGAATATGTAAATGTAAGTACAGATGATTCCTTCCTTATCTATCCACACACAGGCAATATGATATTAAGGCTCGGCTAAGCATTTAAAACATTTTAACTTAAATATAAATTCAGTGCAGAGCTGAATTAGACAAAATAACCAGAAAACGATTTTGTTTATTGTTTAATTAATTTTTCATGAAAAATTATAAATTAAATGCTGTTTTCAGCCCCTCAAATATGAAGAATACCTGCTTCTTTCTGACTCATACGATAATAAATATTTTGGGATTTTTACTGTAAGTAAGACAAAGCACGAAATCTGAGGATGTCACCTTGGACCCTGAGAAACCGAGATGAACATTTTTCACTATTTTGTGGTTTTTGATAGACTAAAAAATTTACTGATTAATCAAGAAAATAACTGGCAGTTTAATCGATAATGAAAATAATCATTAGTCGCAGCTTTAACTTAAAGCCATACTGCTTTTCTGTTATTCATCTCTCAGGGGATGGGATTTTACAACTGAACAATTATCTGTGAATTACTTAATTGCCAGTTTTGTCACAGACTGTTAGAGAAGCCCTGAGGAATCAGAATAAATCTACAAATGTAATTTAATGACGTAATACTAATACGCCGAATAATATGCTGACCATACGCAAACCCTGTGTGTGTGTAATACTGAACACAAATGAAGTAATCAATATTTTACCACTGATAACAGACTATTGGCTACAAGTGAGGTGGTGGTCAGGTCCACATTAGTATTCCGCACATACCTCTGACAAACAGGATTACATCACTTGAGTATAGTGGTAATTTTACACTGAAGATGAAACATGGGAGGGAGCTCATTTACTGAAGTTACCTGCTTAAAAGATGCACTTGTTTAGAAGGTAAGCTCAGAGGTTGAGTATTAAATACGCACAAATGGGGTAAGAATGGTTACCCACAGCGGTTTGGAACTGTCCACTGAAAACATCACCTTCAGGCATTTGACTACAGTACGATAAGGCATGTGGGGGCTGGTCTAATCCACCTGCAGGCTGAGATGTAAATGATTCCTCTGGTTTGGTTCCAACACGCATACGATGGCTAACTGCATAATATGCACACTTAGCTGCTTAATAAAACTATAAAGGAATGTGGAGGGGATGCAGTCTGAGGCCTAAGTGTCATTTCTGCTGACTCTGAAGAAAACTGTTACTGCTCCCTCTTCATGAAGCATTCTTCTCATTGTTTAGAGACTCACTGAACAAATAAGACCTGTTGACTGAGGCTCATCTGGAAAACTAATCGGTTTGTGTTGTTTAGATTAAGTTAGACCTTTCCCTTTGCTATTTCTTAGTAACTGTGAACAGTCTACGCGTTGCTGCAAATTCTATATGAATGTATGACTTCGCTGTTTCTTATTACAACACTTTGAAGTTCACTCTCTGAACAACTTTCACAATCAATCAACTTTCACAAATCTTGAGACCTTAACTGTCTGTAACCAAATTCACAAATCATTGGCAAAGACATGAAGTCCCTTTTTCCATCTTTTACAGGCTTTTGGGACAAAGCTGACAAGCAAAGGTAGCAAACTTACACACACTAATATAAAAAAATGATTCTTGTTTTTGATTATCTGGATGCCAGACTATTTCAGGTTTGTGAAAGTTGCGTTTGTGGGCATAGCTAGAGGGCTAATGGAATTGTCTTCTTCAGAAACTAAAACTATTTGTATCACTAACCCAACTTTCATCAAGTTTCAATAACTTTGAAAGTTATTGAAATAACTTTCAAAAATGGCCAATAATGGAGATTCTTTGGGGCCTTTGATCCTATCCATAGCTCATTTCATGCTGATTTAATATAAACATAAGAGAGTAGCCTTTATTGTCACAACAATGAACAATGTCCAACGAAATTACAGTGGCACTCCCCTTTGCTCTAAAGTTGTGTTTTATCAAATTGCTTTAATTTTTTTTTTCGGTGTGTCAGATAATTATCACACATAAAAACTTGGGCCTGATATTATTTCTCCATCATCAACTTTCATTTTCAGTAGGTGAGAAGCTGGTACCAATAAAGTTTTGACATTAATCACTTACAACTATAGGTGCCAGTTAATTATCTTGAGTACTGGTTGGTTTCTGGGTGAAATGTGAATTAATGAAACTGCCATGTAATTAATAATCCGGGGGTTAATCCAGACCTGCTCTCCTTTGTGAATAGTGGATTTGTCTCGACAGGTAAACACTCATACACAGGGGTTAATTAGAAAAATACAGCAGATTTGTGATATGCCTCCCCTACAGAAAAGGGTCGTCTAAACATGGACATTTTTTTATATTTATGATAGTTTGATATTTGACGGTACCATGGCAAACAGCTAACCGACATTCGCCATCGCTGCCTGGCTTGTTGATCTGGGTCGTGCTAGCCCCCGTTTTAGCCCAACCAGCCACACTTGGAGTTAGCCCCATAAAGTTGACCATAACCGGCTAACTTTGCCACAGATGAGCTATGCAGACAGTGGACGGATCACATGCTTAACTGTCTTACTTTTTGAAGTCAGCGCTGAAAAGTCCAAAGGCAGCTACGGAGCTGGAGGAGGTCGGGGTGGTCTCCTGCCCCGCTTCCACCGCAGCCTCCGCTCCTCCCTGGTCATTGTACAAGGCGCCCGTCGACATGCTCGATAAACAAACGTATTCGGTTCCTCTCCCGCGCTACAACCTGTTCATAAACGTGAGAATATGTCGGTAGCGTAGCAAGTTCTTGCAAAGCCAAACTTCTCCGAGATTTCACCCAACTTTTTTCTTACACGCAGTAGCGGAAGTGTGAGCTGGACAAGTTGGTGTCACATGGTCACATGACAGGGCTTCAGCGGCACAAGGGTCATAGATCTACAGCAACTAGAAAGGGCTGTTAAGTGATTCCTTCTGAAACTGCTGGTATGGAATTTATAGATCTATGGTCAAAACGCCCCGAGCCGTTGTGTTGCCAAGGGAACAACGTTACTACGGTTCCTATCCATCAAAGAGGAAGAAAGTGAGCAGATACTTGCATAGGCTACTCATTCAACGTATTTTACGTATTATTTTAGTGTGGCTCGTTTACGGTGCTATGAGGTTAAACGTGCATGATACATACGAGGGCCATTTTATTAGTAATAAAATTCTGGTTGTTTAATTCATGCAGATATAACAAATAACCCGAAATGTGCTCAGCCCTGAGGATAAGATGAGTAGGGGTTGCTTTACACTTTCCTCAAATAAAAGTACAAAACAAAGAGAGAACATTAAATATCGTTTTGAGCCAAGTAAAAGTAGGCTTCAAGAGCTGTCGATACGTGTAAATTTAGTTAGGGGGGCAGGCCTGATGTAAAGTGTTAAAGTAGATGTATTTTGTCAGAGATCGCTCACTGCGAGGTTTTGTTTTGAAAACTAGGACGTGACGTTTCTGTACTTCCGCCTGGTTGTGTCACTTTTGATCTGCTGCTGGTGACCAATCCACCGTAGCGGTAGCATCTCTGGACACAGTCCACAGTTGACATCACCTCCGACCATAGACTGTATAAAATCGTGTCATCGCGACGCTGTTGTTTTCGTAGCAGTTAGCCTAAACTTTGGTTTTGGTTTTGGGTTTGAACCTTAGCTCTGAGGCACATTCAACGGGAAGAGCTCAGCTAAGGAGAATGTCGGATTTCGACAGCAACCCGTTCGCGGATCCGGACTTCAGCAACCCCTTTCAGGTAATGTTAGCTAGCTGAGGCAGCCACGTTAGCGTTAGCCGCTGCGTTATTACACATTAACGACAGCTTATCCGGTGAAGGAAGTGTGACACCGGATAATCTGTTTTAAACTGTTGTCATAAAGCTACTTGCGGACAGAAACGTTAAATCACTTGTTGGCAGGCTTTACTGAGGCTGTCACTTCATGTTGGTCCACCTCGGCTGACTGAGTGACATAACATGCAAAGGTAACAGGCAGTGTTGTGTTAGCCTTTCAGGTGTTGCCTCTGCAGGTGGGCTGGGTGTTTGGTGCTTTAATTAAACCATGTCGTTTCTCTCATAATACCCTGTTTGCACCTGTCAGTTTGTTTGTTTTTTTATGAATGTGTATTGAATTGTATATGTAAGTCAACACTTGAAATAATTCCAGCATAATCCTCATCCCCTCCCCTGCTCCCCAACATATGCCACACACCCCCAGCATCTTCCATAGATTATCAAACCCGTACAGACATACAACGACCTCATTTAGAGGAAGTAAACAAGACAGAAAATACATTTAAAACAAGGGTTTTCACTCATCTTCATTCGTCTTTGTAACATAACTCCTAGTTTCACTGAAATCAGGGTTATCTGGGTTAGGTTATCACAGCAGGTAAGTTTGATTTCATTTTTTTTTTCAGGCTTCAGGTAAAACATAATCTCTCACTCAAAACAAGGTATTTTTACTTAAGATTTTTTATTTACATTCTGCTGATAATACTTGTGCTTAATTAGGATTTAAATACAGAACTTGTACTTGTAATGGAGTTTTACATTGTTGTATTGAGTGAAAGATCTAAATACTTCTTCCACTACTGGTCTTAAAGTTCCACCTATCAGACTTTATTCTCTTTACAGATCTATAAAGGAAACATGAACACATATGTTTTTAAGTAGATAAACGGCTGTTCAGATGTTGTTCCTGTTTTCGTGTCTGTTTCAGTTCTGTGCTGTTGTGTGTAATAGACTGGGCATCAAATAGATGATAGCATATAACCCCAATGATGATAGTTCGTATAACCCTGAAATAAGATCAAAGCCCCACTTTTTCATACCAAACCAGAGATGATAATACTGAGGGAATTAAACCTGGATTTAAACTTTTAGTCATTTGAGTGACTCTTCCAAACTACGTCTCTGAAACAGAGAAGTAAATTTGAGCAGAGCGTGCTGTGGTTGTGAATTTTTTTCTCTATGAAGTGCCTATTATGCCGTTTGTTTGCTCCTCTTGACAGTCTTGCCTTGATAGTGTCTTGTCATGCTGAAAGTATGCATTTGATCATGTGCTCTTCAGCCCTCATCAGTGCTTGCCAACCTCAGCAGGCCTGAAACTCTCCCTCCCTTGCTACCTCATCACATTAAGTGTACTAAACCTGGACGCAAAAGGCAGCAACTAATTAGCATTTTCCTTAGAGCTTAAAAGATTAGTTGATCAGTTGATTGGTCGAGCAACAGAAAATTAATCTGCTGTTCTCATAATCAATTTTTCAACAATAATGCTTAATAACTATTTGTCAGATAAAACATATTGAATATGAAAAGGTTAATGTGCTTTGCATTTTTCACAGTTTTCTAATGTTTCGTAGACTAAATGATTAGTTAGTTACGTCTGTCATAAGTTGTCGAGTTTACATCAACAAAAACAAAACATTTTATGAATATATTATATTATTATATATCACATCTGACATTTTAAATATCTGAATGAATAACACAAACAGTCAGGTGAACATGCAACTATGATGGTATGAAAATGCTGCATTTGACAAATACATTATTGTACAGATATTCCCTTGCATATGACCAGTATATGACCATAATAGCTGATTTCTCTCATTTTAGAGACTTAAATTTGTTGCATAAACTTTAAAATAAAATCCTTCCACCATCTTTCTCTCTCAGTGTGAGACGGTGAAAGATGCTGACGGCACAGTTTGACTGTACAGATGCACAGAACCCGAATTATTCATGTAGCCCCATTTAACATACTGACATGACTGGTGAACCCCTGCTGTGCTGCCATTTTTCTGTCATTTGTTGGCACATGCTTTTTAGCCCGAGGAGAGATGGAGCTTTATTACCTACTCTGAGCTATCTTCAATAGTTCATGAAATCATATGGTGCCATCATGGTGACATGTGGTGCTTGGATCCTCGCTGGCAACCTTTCTTGGTAAATTTCATCATTCCCTCAGTCATGCATCAGCTTCTGTTTTGGCCTATTTCTCTGAATGTGGGTTTATTACAGAAATTAGGCTCCCATGTCAGTTAATAAGAAGCTTTGTATGAAGCAAAGACGTCACATTAGATCGTCTCTGTAGCTTGATCGAATGTGAAATGTTGCAGAGACTATATAATTAATATAATGTGTTGCAGCTTCACCTTTAAACACGGTACGGTGGTGATGAAGGTTTGGATAAAGTGTCATCAGCTTGTGAGATTTGTGCTCCTGCTCATGCAGAACGACGCCCGTTTTATTTTCGCCTGAATCAGAATCATGGTGGCTACACGTTTACTCGTTTGTGTGTTGTCAGGTGACAGGAAATCCATAGCCATGAAATTAGTTTTCACACGGGCAGACGTGCAACAGGTGGAGCGTGCGTGGTGATGATGAGCTATTGATTTAAAGATGAAAACTCTTGCACTTGGTGTGTTTGTTTGGCTGTCCAATAGGGCAACATTAAACTTTAAACTCAACATACCCTGAAATATTTATGACCGCGGTCTGGTGACAAGTTGCAGCCTCCGTCTGTGTGTGTGTGTGTGTGTGTGTGTGTGTGTGTGTGTGTGGTAGCGGAAAAGATGCTCACAGAAATTTAAGAGTCAGAGAGACAGCGAGAGGACAACACTGAGCCTGGATAAGGATAGCACTTCAGGAATACGCAGACTGGATGTTAATCTCGAGCTGTAATTTGAATGAAACTAGCGCCTGACTGACAACAGCTGATGGTAAGATCATTGTAAGAGCCCTGTATTTAAAATGAGCACAGAAGTATCAAAAGTAAAAGTAGTCATGCGAAATGGCACCATTCAGTTATAGATAGTTAGATATACCTTATTGATTGTTATAGGTTATATTTCTTGTTCATGTATTACTGGAATAAGATGAGAATCACGAAACTGTCAGAAGGATTTCAGCTGATTTCTTTATAGCAGTAAATGTTTAATACTGTTGGGAAGCATCATATTTTAGAATCTAATCTTTTGTGCTTTGCTAAAGTGCGTTTGTCTTGCAAATCAAGAATGTGGTTCTAAGTTTTTGTGCATCGCGCAGCACAATTTTCCCTTTTTATTTCTGACTTTAGCAGCGTTCACCATCACCACCTCCTTCACCCCACCACCCCTTCTGAAACTCACAGACTTGGCTATTTATAGACGTCTTCCCGTGAAAATTATTGGAATCATCCCGTCCGTGCCAGTATTGAATTATAGGCCTGTTGCATTTCGAATAAAGAGGGCTGTTTGTCCTTGATCTGGCAGAGTAATGGGGGGTTTTTACACTTTGATGAGCCATTTTTCTTTTAAGCGCAGAGATTTCCACTGGTGTCCTTGGTAAAAACAAAACGACAGACGTATCAGGATTGTGGTATTCTCGTGCCAGACGGATTCATTGCACTTGAGTAGTTTGCTTTTACCCAGCCTTTGTTCTTCAGTCTGAAGGTTCTCAAGCGAGACCTTTTTTAATTCTGTTTTCCCAGGATCCATCAGTGACCCAAGTAAGACCGGCGGCTCCTCCTGGGTTGGAGGAGTACAATCCCTTCACAGATGCCAAACCAGTGAGTGTTTTTACAGATTATCCACTCAGCACATATATCAGATAGTTTCAACATTCACGGGATTCACAGGATTCATTTAGTTCCAAAGTGATCTTTGTTATTTCTGACTTTCACATGACGCAACAGTGATGGGAATAAAATGGTCACCATTTAATTAAAAATTGTGTTAAATGGGAAAGAAGACGAATCTCTGAGCGTGGTGTATAAATCCCCGGTGCTCATCAGTCCCACATATTCTGCCACCAGGGAGCTGGTAACTGTAATTCGTAATTTGACTGCACAGATCACCCAAAAATGAGGAACTGGTGATAATTCAGTCAGTCCTGATTTATTGTTTAGCTCTTGTTCTCACTATTTAATAATGAATGATTAACTAGACTGACTGATTGATTAACTAGACTCCTTTTCTGGAAAAGGCCGTGAACTGTCAAGGGCTCCAAAAATCTCATAAGCAGATCTTTGATTATTTTGTTACACACAATTGTTCAAATATTTTGTACTAAAATATATTATAAAGCCTGTTCTCTCTCTGGAGCTTTTAATGTTAGAAGAACAGGTCATATCACAACTTTATTCAGCTTCCACTCAAAGTTCAGCAGTGCCGATTCTGACTAACTTATATTTTTTGTCAGTTACTGTTTTGTCATTGTTACTGTTTAAATGGCCGGTATTTCAAGAGACAGTAACTTCCTCATGTCAGACATTATACCAGACCTCTGGTTCATCATCGTCAGACTCTTTTCAGCTGTAATGAGAACATGGTTTGACTATAAATGTGTGCGTTTCCTCCACAGACGCCTGCGGGTGCGGCACCCAAGGCTGCGGCACCCACCATCAACACACAACCCGCCATTATGAAACCCACAGAGGAGCCTCCGGCCTACTCGCAGCCTCAGGCTCAGGTAGCACTGACCACAGCTGGACCTTATACTGCCAAGAAACAGCTACTTTATTCAGTAGCTTTACGCTCTATGGTTCACTAAGACATGGCAGGCTTAACAGACACGTCTTTACATTCACGGCACCACGCTGACATTACTGTGTGTAGGTGTATATAAGCGAGCAGACTGTGACATGTCTAAGAGTTTAGTCCAGCATCAGCAGCAGAGACTGTGACAGCGCACTGAAGGCAGAAATTGCATTAACACGACAGCTGGTTTCATGCTGAGTTTGTGGACAGAAAAGCAGCTCAGCAGGAAGCTGCCTCTGTCTGTGACTGGGCTCGCTAACTCCAGGCCGACAGAGGAAACAAGTTGTGAAGCTGCATCTCGTTTGTAGGGAAAGACTCCTGGGAACATGTTGTTGTGATGTCTCTCCTCCGGCTGGTGCTGCCCCTGCAGATAATTGGATTTATTCCAAAAGTAGAAACAGAAAAGTTAGAGAGAGAGCTGAGAAAAAAAAAATAGTCTGACAATACACAATACACACTCCTGTACATTTACCAGTTTATTGATGTGCTTTCTTTGTGTGTGTGTAGGAGCAGACGCAAGCAGCTGCTGAGCTCTTGAGGCGACAGGAGGAGCTGGAGAGGAAGGCCGCGGAGCTGGACCGCCGGGAGAGAGAGATGCAGTCACTCAGTGCTTCAGGAGGTCAGCGCCAGGCCCCGGCTTTTCCTGTTGTTTGTCTTTTCTTCTGGAGGCTGGAGGCAATTGGCTTAGCATAAAGACTTGAAACAACTAGCCTGGCTCTGTTTAAGTGTTACTCATTAACACATGCCTTGTTTTTTTTGCTTAATCCTTTCACAAACAGAAATGCAAAACTGGAAAGTTGTGGTTTTACAGGGAGTTACCTTCTGTCACTATTTCTTGGCCAGATGGAGTGACTTGCACAAGTCACAGTAATTAGTCAGATTTAAAGGTTTAACTTTGCACAGAGCCTGGTTAGCCTTTTCCCACTTGTTTCAGGGCTCTTTGCTAAACTAAGCTAATTCCATCCTGTCTACAGCTTCATATTGAGCGTACAAACATGTAGTGTATTTCCCAAAAAATGGTGAACTATTCCTTTTAATGCCCAGAGCTTCTCTGCAGAGAAGGCAGCTCATTGGTTTCTGTTTTGAACCACATTATCCACAATAAAGACTAAATAATAAAACATGAACTCATACTTCTTTTAAAGCTTTACAGTCACTCATGAGCTTGACTTGTATTTTCCTGTTTCAGGCAGGAAGAACAACTGGCCTCCCCTGCCAGAGAAGTTCCCCGTGGGCCCCTGCTTCTACCATGACATTACTGTGGACATTCCTGTAGAGTTTCAGAAGACAGTCAAGATCATGTACTACCTCTGGATGTGTGAGTAGAGGTTTTTATTCCTTTATTATAGATTATAGGGTCAGTCTGTCGGTCCCTCCACACAAAGGGCTGCGTTGGTGGGGGTGAGACCAGTGAAATACAATCCAGAAAGTTCAGTTTGAGAAACAGATGAATGTGTTTAAAGGTTTATCAGGCAGCATAACACTTCACAGTTGTGTGGAATATGCACAGACAGGATTTTACTACTCACGGTGGCATCTGTTGTGACGGTTTCAGGGTGAACAGTAGAAACACTGTTCACGTTACAGAGTAATTTAGCAGGAAGGTGCACTTGCATGTAATGTAATAAATGTCCTGGTTCCATATTATCTGCGTCGCAGTCTGTCTACAGAATCTGCAGAGAGAGTTGTTCATGGCTTAAAGACATGAGAAATTTATTTTTAGCCAGGACTCTTAAACATGATGAGCCTAATTAATCAAAGCTAATTTGCCATCTTTGTCTTTATAAATTGCTGAAGATCGGCCTTTAAGGCTCGGCCCTACTGGTGTTTAAAAGTCACAGTCTGCATCTGTGATTCAGGGAGTGAACGGCTTCCAGTGGAATTCAGTCGCCACATGACGAGGACACATGGTGCAGTCATGTGGCCTGATGAAGTGACTTGGTCAGGTGATTGCTTAAAGCTTGGTTTAGACCTCAGAGAGCAGTAGATAGTTCAAAAGCACAGTGATTCTTCCTTACTTCTCGTGTCCCTTTTTATTCACACATTAAGGTCTGATTAAAAACAAGGATTTTCAAAAAAAAAAACCCAAAAAACAAGCTGGATCTTTTTCAAGCTGAAGCAGTGTCTCTCCCTACCAACCCCGCTCAGTTCCCTGTGTGTGTGTCATCCAACAGGCTAATGTCATATTTCACATTGTGCTGTAAAATCCACTGAGCTTCACAGACCCTTGCTGCTGTGCCTGTACAGTACACCTCTCACTGCGCAGACCCCAAGAACAAATGGTAAAGATGAATTATTAAACGCGTGTGTGTTCTCAGTCCTGCACAGTGTTACGCGTTGAAATATTAAGCATCAGTGTTTCCTCCACTTCCATCGTGAACCTGTCTTGGCAGGACACTGGATACTGGATACTGGACGCTCCTGCCTGAGCCGGCTAACAGTCGTCCTCCAGCTCTGACAGACATTATACAGAAACACACTTGGGCCGCCACACTGTCCCACTTTCACCAAAAGCTCCATCAGGATATTTACAGTATTTGCCTTTCTCTTTCTGCACATACCTCAGTTCATACCGGGACTCTGCTCGCTAACATGGTCGGCTGCTTGGCCTGGTTCTGCGTGGATGCATCACATGGGGTGGACTTCGGCTTGTCCATCCTCTGGCTCATGCTCTTCACACCCTGCTCTTTCGTCTGTTGGTACAGACCACTTTACGGAGCGTTCAGGTAAACAGCGCAAATGTATTTGCAGAAAAGAAAATGTTCTTCAGGGACTATTTTAGGAAGAACAAGGGACAGAGTGACAATAAAAGCATTTATAAAAGCAGAAATATATCAGACAATATTACTACAAAATAAACAACATCGCAACAAATAATAAAATAAGCAGCAAACATCGAGAGCACAGCTGTGACAATGACATCACATTTTTAAAATCCAGTAGATTACATATCCTTTTTCTTCCTTCTGCAGGAGCGACAGTTCGTTCAGATTTTTCATTTTCTTCTTCGTGTACATCTGCCAGTTTGGTGTCTACGTGCTACAGTCCATTGGCATCACTGGTTGGGGCGCCAGGTAAGAAAACAGGGCATGACGACACACGGAAAACAAATAATTTAAGTGCCTTTGTTCATGTTTAGTGCCACTACCTTCAGGAAGGAATTTAGCATCACTGATTTTATGTTTTTTTAATGACAATGTGAGTTGTAAAAACTGTAACAAAACTATTTTTATAATAGTTTAATAGTTTGTCATTTTTCAAGCAAAAAGCCAAATATTTTCTGCTTTTCCTTGTCTTAACAGATAGTTAATGAAATATCTTTATCTTTCTGACTGTTGGACTAAACAAGACATTTGACAACATCGTTTTGATTCATCATCATATTGACATGATGAGACTTTTTACTGTTTAAAGTACCAAATAATTAATCAAGAAAATAATTGACAGATTAAAATGACAAAATACATGTATAATACACGTAGCAGGACATTTAAACTAATGATGTGTTTTGGGACGATAAATAAAATACAGAATTTCAGCAAACTCATGTTTTAATTACTTTCTTTCTACTTTCTTTAGCGGGTGGATCTCAGCTTTGACTGGCCTGAATCAAAGCATCCCAGTGGGCATTATAATGATCCTCATCGCTGCTCTCTTCACCTCACTGGCTGTCATGTCCCTCATCATGTTCAAAAAGGTACCACAGACACACGACAAGCCCAGAAAATATTCACACAGACTCTGTTACCACCTTAAATCCTTAAATCTTCTCCCCCTTTCTTCTTCACCAGGTCCATGCATTGTACCGTACCACCGGTGCCAGCTTCGAGAAGGCCCAGCAGGAGTTTGCCACAGGCGTCATGTCCAACAAGACGGTCCAGACGGCCGCCGCTAACGCCGCCTCCAGGGCTGCACAAGGAGCCTTCAAGGAGCAAGTCTGATTGGCCTAGAGAGCGAGTTCATCTCTCCGTCCAACCCTCCTCCCTCCACCCTCCTCTTCCTCTGCTCACAAGCGTAGCACCCAGCTTCCACCGAGCCAAGTGCCCCAGCCTTCTGACAATATCAACGTGGTTTATGTAAGTGCACTACAGTCCCCTGTGGTCTGAGGAAGAAAACCACTACTGGGATCCACAGGGTTCTGGGTCTCTCCCTCTGTCCTGCTCTACCTGGCCCAGCACCATTGTGCACTGTCATCTCTGACTCTGGGAACCCCTCATCAACGCTGCACTCCCACCACTCAACCAGTGTGCTCAACTTTATCTTTTTGTCTGTGTGAGTTTGTGTGTGTGGCCAACTAAATGAATGTGTGTGTGCCTGTTTAAATGTCGGCGCCGCCTCGAGGCCCGTACGTCCTGTGTACAGAGATCATAATGAAGCCGAACCTGGGCGTTTCCCACCTTCAGCTGTCTTAGAAGTTTTGTGCCCTCTGAGTGTTTGAGCCTTTCTGTAATTTATCAGCCTAATCACTACTTCCTATTTTTTAAAATGTATTTATTATTGGACAAATGGAAGACATCTAGTTCTCTCTAGTTGTCGGTGAATGCACATGCAGCAGAGTTCTGAGATTTATTTTGCTGTTTTCCATGAGTACATAACTTAACACTGCTGCCCCCCGGTGGAGGGACTTTGTATTGTTGAAGATGAATGCTGTGCATTCCAGTTCACTGCCTTGCCTTCTACTTTTTGCTTTCTTCTGAATTGGGTTTTAGAGAGTGTGTAATCTTAATCCTTAAAGTGATGCTTCACCCAAAATCTCATCTGTTAAGTATCAAACGCTCAACCCCTGCACGTCACAATTTCACCAGAGCCCAAGGGAATATATTCAAAGAGCTTGCTTTGTCCAAAGATAAAGATATTCAGTTTACAATGATGCCAGACAGAGAAAAGAGTAATCACTCACATTTTAGAGTCAGTTTTCTCTTAAATGAAGCTCTGCCAGAGGTGAGGTTTCAGCCATATTGGATGGACAGACCAAGGAGGAGACGACGTTGCTGCGGAAGTTGTATGAGAAGTTTTTTATTTTTTCCACTACAAATTATCACAGTAACCAACTTAATTCAAGCTCCGTTGTTCTCTCCAAACTAAAAACACTACAGACTTTTAACAGCTACCTCTCCAGCCTTCAGTGTTTGATGCTCAAAAGATTTGTTTCATTTTTGGGTGGAATATCACTTGCTTGAAATCTTTTGCCTATAATGATCTACATATCCATTGTGAAATCACACCAAGTTGCACTTTAAATCTGGTCATTAGATTCTTCGTGTCACTGCGTTCGGTACAAATGGAAGGATATTTCTAATAATGGCCTCACACCTTCCTGCTCATTAGTGTAATTCATACGTGTAACATGCACCAGCTGAGTTCAGCGTAGTTTTCACATCGAGCCTAGCTTTTATTGTCCTTTTCCTCTGAGAGAAACCAACGAACGACACTGTTAACATACACTGAGAGAATATCTTCACTATTCTGTACATACGGCTGCATGTTCGTACGGTTTTGAAGAGGAAAGCTTAACTCGTCTCCAGCTTCTCTTGTGTCCTGGAGATTTACCTCAGTTGTACTCAGGATGTACTCTTCACTTGCATGACGAGGTTAAAAAAAAAAAAAATTAAACCAGATTGTAAAAAATTAGACACAGACTGGCCCCTGGATTTAAATATATGTGCTGTAAATTCATTATATTGCAATAAAAACGATTAAAAACACGACAAAATGGCCAGTTGTTGATGTAATGTTCCGATAATCGCTTGTTTATTCATAATTTGAATTTGAATTGTGGGTTGACCATCACCGAACTCCAGCAGAACCACAATCAGATGCATCAGATCTGACAATAGGGTCACTCTTGTTAGTCTCTTTAATTTCCAGTATTTGGTTGTGAAAAATGTTCAAATGCATTTTACCTGCTAAAGCGTCTTTGAATGTGTCTTTTTCTAAATACTGTACGAGTTCGTGTTGCGTCAGTGGGAGCTGCAAAGCGAGTTTTCACTGTTTGAATGTGTCTGTCGTGTCTCATGTTGAAGCCAGTTAAGCCTTTGTGAGTATGTGATGTGTAGGAGTGTACATAGAGGGGAATATGGGCCTTTTAAGTCTCAGTCTGTGTGCAGGGCAGAGTCTGGGATCCTTCTTCACTTCCTGGAGAGGAGACTTTTCTATTTTTCAATCTGTTGAGGCTTTTTTTTTTTTTAGTTTCACACTGGCACTGGCACACTTAATTTGGAGCCATACACATGTATGTACAAAGCAACATGAGATTATTCCTTAAAAAGGTTTCTGTTCTGTTATTTTTGACTTACAAAACAAAAACATGATAAATGTGAGAAAGGCATTAGACTGCAATGCAACGTGAACTGTGTGATGTACTGTAGATGGACTGTGGCTTTAAGCTGTGCTTTATAATTAACATGGCATGTGGTAGAAACAATGAGAATGAAAATAACTTTTCATAAGCATCTCTAACAATTACATTTTAAGGAAATTATTCAGAAAAAACTAAGGAATGTTTGTATATTTTGTATGATTTACAGGTGGTCGGCGGTTTGCTCTAAATTTCGGTGTAATTTTAAAACACTCTGGTTTCACCTTCAGTCGCATGTTGAGTAGTTTGAGTTTTGTAAATTTATTGCATTAACACTGAATAAAATTCTTCTTCTGTATGTGTTTCGTTGTTTCTCTTATGTTTTTCTTGTTTGTGGTGTAAACATCCAAACGAGATGAAGCTTTATGTTCTTTTTTTTTTAAAAAACAGAAATTCATGCTCTCTGTGGTTTAAAATGCAAACAGAATATTTAAGGCGGCCTGTACCAGCAGCTGAAAACCAGATGAGGTCAGTAGTTGTCAAAGAACATGAAGGTCTCTTCACTTCAAATGTGTTGCATGTGTTTAATCTGCTTATTTTAGCAGTTGCAAATATATAGTTGCAAATATTTTAATTAAATTTGCAGTTATCAAATGAAAAAGTCACCAACCACAGTTTGATATCACAACGTAACATGACTGTGCTTTTATTGGGGAAGTGCTGGCAGCTCATTTGTGGAGCACTGCTCGTAGAATCTGTGTCAGTAAAACATCTTCTCGTATCACATCATGGAAACAACCACTGAACTGTGAAGTCACTAGGAGCACACACCAAACTAAAACCATAAAAACACTGATAAGATCGGCTCTTTTTCCACTGCTGAGCCTCAGTCATCACCTCACTCACCTTCACAGGTAGGGCTAGGGTTAGAAGTTCCTTCTTCCTTTGAAATGTTGTCATTGCTTTTATCTTTGCAAAGAAGTCTGAGCTATTTTCTTTTCATTATTTATGCACAGGTGTCAACTCGATGCATCAGCTCTCAGTTTAAATGAAAAAATGTGTGTTTGATCTTTGATGTGAACATTAACTAAACCTCCTGACCTGCATCTGCCTTGTGCTGCTGCCACCTGATTGGCTTATTGGATAATTACATGAATAAACAGGTGGACAGGTGTGAGTGCTCAGTACCTCCCAATCACTTATTAAGTGTTTCCTGGACTGGGGGGGGTTAGCAGTGTCTCACAGACTCAGTGGCTTCTCCTCTTTAATGCCTTCCACTCATTTCAGGAGTGTGTGTGAAAACGGCGACAGTCTTCGGCCTGCTGTTCGCCGTCAGTCTGGGCTGAGACATGCTCTTCGTCTGGCTGCGGGCGACTCTGCTCACAGCTGTCTCTGGATGTATTCAGCTGAGACACTGCTCAGCATTTGGCAGATGTGAGTCCATGTGACTTGTAAGGTGAGTAAAACGTAGCTTAGAGTAAATGGACGGAGGGAAACCTGCTCAAACATGATCAGTTTGATTTACAAACTTCGGCTTCAAAGGGTCAACTGACGGGTTGGGTTTTGCTTTACTAATAAAGTTTGATTTTAAATTTGAGATCGTTTTTGCAGTTGCAGGTGGAGCCCAGGAGCCTCTGACCCCTGAGGCCCCTAGGTCAGAGTGCCCTGTGCCCAGTGGGCCCATTCAGTAAGCCCATCCATGGTTGTAAACTTTTTACTACATTTATCTGACAGCTGAAATGACTTTATAAGTTGAGACTTAATAAATAAACATAAGATTAACTCAGGAAATAAAACACATTGTTCAAAATTAAATCAGTGCTTCGCAACCTAAGATTTCAGATTTCTAGGAGGTGACATTGTTCAATATGCGGGTCAAAGAAAAAGACTTTCTGAGGACAGGAAATACGATTAATCAAAGGAGGGGAGAGACCTCATCACAGGCCTTTTCTCTCGTGTAAATGAAACCAGAAATACAGTAAAATCTGTATAAACATGTAAAACCCACATCAGTGAGTCTTTGAATGTCAGTCACAGACTCACACTCTCTCCTGTCAGACTGCTGAAGCCTCAGAATCATGTTCTGTCTGTCTGAGCTCATCATCTGTTGCAGCCCTAACTATTGGACAGATTTTCTTCCCGGTTCTGAGACACTATCAGAAGACGCTAAGAATGTGTTTTCTCTCAACTTGAAATTATTTCCTCCCTGGCAGCAGAACGTGTTACACCAGCCTTCAGAAACTCCTGCAGGTTGAACCAGGCTGATTGTCTGTGAAAGACTGAAAACTCCTGTAAACATCCAATAATTCAACACTCTGCTGCTCGCTCCAGTCAAAAAGGATATCTGATGCTGTGAACACGTAACTGTCACATAAATCATCTCACAGCCTCTAACATTTACCAGCTGACCCTTTGGAGAAGCCTGACCTTTAGGTTACAAACCATTTAACTGTAGATAAAGTAGTTAAACTAGCTCCACCTGCAGATTTAGTCCTTTTGCTTTTGGCTGATAATCCTTCTGTAAGAAGTTATTTTTACATAGTTGTATTTGTACTTTTATTTAAGTAAAGGCTCGGGCTGTTTCTTCCACTGCTGCTCATATTTTCAAATCAACAACCGAACATTTCCCACATCTAACCTCTGTGTGCTGTCTTTTTCCCCAGCTACCAAACGCTCATACGTGCACCACCTGTGTGTGTGTGTGTGTGTGTGTGTGTGTGTGTGTGTGTGTGTGTGTGTGTGTGTGTGTGTTATTACAAAACGACGACTCCCTCCCCAGATGTTCCTCCCTCCATGTGGACTACAGAGAAGCCTCTGGCACAACCCTGTGGCTGCCTTCCTCCACCAGTGCACTCAAACTAAACACAGAGCTTGATGACTTCCAGATTAGGCACATGACAAATCGTGCAATCTGAAATTCAGGCCTGTTTCACTGCCAGAGGCTTTTAAGTTTTGCCTGTCATTTTGCTTTTTTTTTTGCAGAGAGAATCAGAGAGGACGAGAACGAGGGGAGACAGAGCCTTCACACGTAGATTCAGGCTCAGCTGCCTCCTCACTTTCACTGGACAGCTTGTATATGTCAGGAGTCAGCTGCCACCATTGCATGTTAATTAGTACACAGGTCAGTTTGTCTGCTAGTTTACTGCAGAGAAGAGATTAATATGAACCACAACTAAGGTGGATTCAGGGGAACAAACAAACAAACTGTTGATCAAGTGAAGAATAATAACATCTAAAGATTTAGTTGAACTTATAACCTGATCAGGTTTGTGTTTGGAAATGTGATTTTAAAACTACTCCTTTTTACTATGTTACTGATAGAGACACAAAATGACCACAGAGAGACAAAAAACAATCACAGGGCCATAAAACATATGAAGACTCTAACAGGTCAAGTATAAAGAGGCATGAAAACGGAAATACTCAAAGTGTGAGCACCTAAAAAAACTGTAAATGTAGTAGTAAATGTACGTAGTTACTTTCCACCTCTGAATGTGAGACACAAACACAGAGAGAGACGCACGTGGAGAGTTCAGTTCTGCATCAGTGGAAAAACTGATCACCCGCTGGCTGGAAAACGTTACCCACCCCCACCTCAAGGGCCAAACCGAGGTCTCAGCACCAAACTGCTCCACTTGCTGTGTCTCCTCCCTCCTCCGTCCTCCCCGTCCCCACAATGAAGCTTTCACCGGTTAAAAACTGAAACCAAACTCTTTTTTTTTCCCCCTTCTCTTTATTCGTTTGGCAGAAACAAATGAGAACAGATAGGACACTATCTATGACTCAACAGACTCCCTGAAACCAGGCATTACTAGTAACAGCAATACTTCATTCATGTGTCCTCATCTTTCAGTCCATGTCTTTGTGCACAGATTACAGGATGTCTGCTGACGGAGGACCAGGCAGAGACCCTTCACAGGTCACCTTTCAGCTTAGGCTAGGATTTCAGGACAAGCGAAACGCACCACAGGGCTTCCTCCGCTCGTCCTCGTGCAGTCTGTGCTTCATCAATACATTTCAAGGGTCTGCAAACACATGAATCATTCATATAACAGTACATTCTGTAAGCTTTAAAGGACATCCACTCTGAGCTAAAGCTCATTTATTCTGCGAGTAGTTTATTCTGACTGTGTAGTGGTTCCCCTGTTGAGTTAATACTCACACGTGGCAAACAGTTTCAGGTTTACTGGTCGTGGTCTGGCGACAAAAACACCAGTGTTTTTTGTTTGTTTGTTTTGTTTTTGTTATTTTTTCATTTGTTTGTTTTTTAAGGCAAGAGTGACTTCATCAGCCCAGCCCGGATCAAGCTGACCATCGATCTGCGATCACAACTATGTACAAAATATATATAATCACACTTATTTACAGAGCATGTGGTGACAGACAAAGGCCTGTCTGGGCTTCCACATGGTTGCACATGAATACAATAACAGACACAGCACCTCTAGTGGCAGAAAGGCAAAGACACACTGAGAAAAAACTTGGCACTTGTAGATTTCTCCCACGTAAACACGGAACAGAGACAAAATAAGAGTCAGTTTTAGTGGTAAACAATGCAGGGGCCTCCTTTTAACCAGCCAGCCTCATGAGAACAGGCAGAAGAGCAGGTGTTGATCGTTACTGGCCTATCTCACTGCTTCCTCTTCTTCTTCTTCTCTTTTCCCCAACAGGATTAAAGTATCTGAGCCCTCAGAGGAGGCAGATCAGGCTCTTGCCCTCCTCGATCTCCTCCTGGACCTTGTCGCTGGAGGTTGCGATCTCGGCCTGAGCCGAGAAGACGGCGCAGATGAAGGTGAGAACGGTGCCGCCCATGGCGGTGTAGAAGGCCCAGCCCATGGAGCAGAGCCCGGCCCGGTACGGAGCCGCGTCGAGACCGCAGTACAGCTGGACCTTGTCTGAACCCCAGCCAGCAGGGTACAGCATCAGACCCAGGATCAAAAACAGACCTGCGAGCAGAGAAACAGGGAGAAGGAACTCTGATGATGGTGATGGCTTTAAAAACAGAGTTTACACACAGCAGCAATGAGAGACTGTTGTTGTTAAACAACAACCTACTGAGCCTGAAATTCTTTCTTGTTCCATTAATTAATCAACTGACACAGACGCATTTAACAACGATTTCAATCGAGTAATCGTTTCTATCGTTTTTCAAGCAAAACAAGTTTAAAAACACCAAACATTCTCTGCTTCCAGCCTCTAAGATTGAAGTATTGTCTGCTCTTCTTCGTCATCTGTCATTTTGAACTAAATATTTTTTGGTTTTGGACAAAACAAGACATCTCACTTTAGGTTCTGTGTTTTCACATTTGAGAAAATGATCTTCAGATAAAGAAAATAATTGAAGCTGCTACACATCAAGCTTTTTCTGCCTGTTAGATTACAGAGTACGTTAAATTGTGTGCATACTTCAAAGTTTGACCTGACTTGTGTTGCCAGACAGAACATCAGGTGGTCACCATATTCAGCAGGAGCCTTCCTCTGGAGACCGTGGTTATTAAACACCACATTTCATTGCAGTCTTGCCTTTGGTTTGAAGCAGATCCAATTATTTTAAAGAATGACCGACTGATGTCCCCATCGTCAAAAACTCACTACAGATCAAACATGATTTATGTTCTGAGGGACTCTGTTATTGATGACAGCAGCAGATTATCTGAGGGAGCACCACACAAAACATTTCCTGCCACAGTGCCATCCATCCTGGCATTCAAAGCATCCCATCAGGACGAAGAAGGAATGTCACACCACGCAGAAATGATTTCCTGATGACTGTCTGAAATGTGACCAAAGATAACCACAGCAAGACCTTCGGTACGGCAACCGAAGGCCTGACTCCTGGCACATGATCCTGTCAGGTCAGCGCACAACGGAGAGAGGAGAACAACAGGAAAAGGTAGCCGAAGGGTTCTCCCGCCAGCCCCCAGTCCCTGGCCGACCCGCCGGCGTCCTGTGTCTTGGTGGAAGGATGGGGTCACTTCCTGTGTTACCGTGACCCACTTCTACTGCCATGCTGACTTGACTTTAACACTTTAGTACTCTTTCCCACACACACTGTTCCTACAGGTCTATAAACAAGCTTCTGTCTTCAAATGGTTTTATGTCAGGACGTTTCATTTTGAAAGACCACACAGAACGCAACAACTATTTCTTTAGGACATGAATTTATTTACACTTACTTCCCAGCTTCATATAATAATAATTCCTAGTAATGTAATTGATAAGTTAATGTGTCCTCAACCCATGGATGGATTGCTGACCAGGCTACAGGGTACAGACCCTGGGACCCCTCTGATTCACAGAACTTAGTCAAAAGACCAGAGACACACAACGCTTCTCCCAAAGAGACTCAAAACAATGAGATGCAAAATTATTACAAAGAAACAAAACCACAAAGAGCAGTTACTTCATTATTATTTGTAGGAATTTTGTCCCATATTGGAGGTGTGGAGGGGGGCCTCTTCCTCTTCTAAAGTTGACAAATCAACAAATAAAATATGTTGATATCGACTCATTACAAGGTAGTCAGCTTCCTGGCAACTGTCTGACGAAGCCGGAAGTTTTACTTAATGATACTGTTTACAGGCAGGAAAATATCCAAGACCCCCGTAAATGAAATGTAAGACTTTCGGTCTTGTCAGGCCTTTTTTGGAGGGAGCCAAATTCAATGCATTTTTTAAAGATTTGCTGTTTGCATCGTTTCCTCAGCTCTGCACTTGGACTAGTCAGCTGGCCAATCGAGGGGCCTGCCACCAATCCCAGCTCAGCAGGAAACATTTACAATAATAAAGTTACAGATAATAAATGAACCAGGCAGGGAATGAAAATTTCAGTCTTAATGTTTTCACCCGACTATCTCTCCGTCGTCGAGCAGGTCTCGCTGCTTTGCTTCATAAAAACAAGTGTGGAGGTAAAGCTCTCTCTCTCCTTTCATTCTTTACTAATCTCTCTCTCTGCTTCCTTTCTTTCTCCTCCCATTCTCTTGCTCTTAAAGCACCCAATATCGTATTAAACAAGGAAATGAAAACTAGGTCATAAATTCTTTCCACATGTTGCTGCATTGCCCTGACGTCCAGACTGGCTTCAGTGATGGATTGAAGGTATGGTTTTAATTCCCAACCCCACCCCTCCTAAGACCCCCCCACCACCATTTCCCACACACACACACACACACTCCTTCCCCAAGACCTAAGACCTTCTAACCTAATATCCCGCTGCACTCCACCCTTCCAGCCTCACTATTCCCTCTGCACTGGCTCTTGTCTCTGTTAACTTCCAAACTGTCAATTCTCCCCCATCAATCTATTTCTGATGGCTGCCTCCCTGCCACCAACCAACCAACCAGACCCCCCCCCCTTTCTTTCTAACCTCTGCTCCCCCAGCCTCCACCTTGTCACACAGCACAGCAGATCTGCACTCACAGGCCTATCACCATTATCTCCACTGTAAACAGAGATATCCAGGAAAAGCTGGTAAGAACCGGGATTCCCTGAGCATTTATCAGTAAGAGCCAGTGATGCTGCTTTCCTCGGGTGTCAGAGTCACCACAGGACAGTGACACTCTTGTAAATTCCTGTAAGATTTTTTTTTCCCCTTCACTTCCAGCCTGGAACTTAGTCATGGTCAACGGTTAAACCTGTGATTATTTGTGTGACTCACGGCTGGAGAGAAAGTTTATGGGAGGCAATAAAAGAATTTGACACCGAACACACAAAAACCAGAGACAGTTTTACGGCTGAGTTTGTTTGCAGTCTTTTCTCTAATCTTTCTCAACATGAATGAGAATGAGTGAAAAAGGGATTTCAGTGAATGTACAGAGAATTCCCTTACAGGTAGTTTGACTAGTGTATAAGAAGTGCAGCTGCAGGACACAAGGACTCGGCAGAAGTGTCTGTTTTAACCATTCGATTACGTAAAGTAACCGGAATGGATTTACCTTCAGCTGAAATCTTAAAACCACCTGAGCTCAAACTGACCGACAGCTTCAGACAGCGTGTCGCAGGGGACAAGAATGTCTCGAGTAAAAAGGACAAGTGACATCAGTGTAAGTGAAGATTAGGCTAATGGGGTTTGGAGGTACTCCAGTGCAATGACGTGACCATCTCTGGCAACGGTATCACAATCTTCCCATCTGAGGTCAATCACTTCCCCAAACATCTGCCGTCTGGCTCCAGTTTTCTCATTACCGGAGGGTCGGCAGGCGCTGGAAATAATGATTAGTAGAAAGTTGGTGTGGCGGTGCTGGTGGTGGATATCAGTGAGACTGATATCATTCACAGGCCTCATGGAAAGACGGCAATCAAGCCGAAGACCCTCATGCGCACTAACTGACTGATGAATAACGTTGGAGGAACAACAGCCCAAAGACACACCAGCAGTGACGCTGCTGGACGTCAGACCGGCATCTTGCTGGATCTTATCTCTTCCCTTGTTTGAAATGAGTAAAGGGTTTTTGGCCTGTAGCTCCAGGAGGAAACCCTCCCGCCTCCTCGGCTGTTTGAAGCTCCTCTCGCCCCCTTTCCTCTTCCTCTTCCACATCCTCATCCTCTCCACAATGAGGACACTCAGCAGAGCATTTCCCCATTTTCATTACCTTAGCCATGTCTCCCAGACTTCCAGTCCTTTATATAGATGGTAAATACCAGATTTCATGTGATGTAAACCTACTGTGCCTCTGACAGTTAAACTGAAGGTATAAGATACTGCAACACGAGCTGTGACCAGAAAACATTTCTACGCTTACAACTAGGCCATTTCAACCCAACTGTGTTCCTAACAGAAGTCCTGAGCTACTGAATGTCAATAATGATACTGATTGATCTGAACACATTTTGAACATTGTAAATACAGTGAATCCAAAAGTGAATACAGCAGGAGCCATCAGATCCTTCGGCCGACAGTATTTGATACCCAAAAGATTTTCTGTGGAGTATTCCTTTAAAATCTTTCACCATCCCTTTAACCATCCGACTGCAGATTTTCTGGAAAAATCAGTTATGAAACTGTTTACGCATGATACAAGGAATGTCCGATTCTGGCAAATCCAGCCCATTAAATTCCTGACAAATTAAAGTACTTCATCACATTGATGCGAAAATTATACAAAATTCCACATATTGCCTTTAAGGAGTCCTGCATCACTGCCCACAATGTCTTAATACACTCAGAGGTACAGTGTTCAGGGGTCAGTTCCCCTGGTATGAATGTTACAGCAAAATCTCTGATGGCTGAAAGATTTATGTTGTCTAACGGTATCAGTCGTCACTTGTCCAACTGTAGTCAGACAGGTGAAGTAAAGGTAACGCAGTGTAACCTATAACATGTTTTACACACATTCACATGAAGATATTTCAGGCACGGACCGGAGCCATGTCTCAGGCCAGCGGGGCTGCACAGAGCCGGGCGTACAGTTTGGCATGTCCGTCACCACACCCCCACCTTTTCTGTTTGGGCCTGCACAATAAACAACAGTGGGGGAGGACAGCCATAATCACCAGAGAGCTGAGAGCTACAGTCTGTGAAGAAAAGAGGAGGTTCAGCGAGCATGATCTCATGGCCTCCTCCCTTCCATAATTCACCACAATAAGTCAAAGTGGCCCAAGATTTGGCCTCTCACACACACAACCATAGACACAGAACACACACCCTTCACACATAAACTCAGATTTGCATGCATTGTTTTTTTTTTTTTTTTTTGGATCAATCAAGTGACAGAAAAGCTCCAACTGACTGGGCAGAAAGTAAATATTTGGGTGGCAGCTGCAGCGAGTGACAGGCCTCGAGGGTGGAAACAAGCTGCAGTGTCTCTTAAACTCCCGGCTGCTTGGGTAAAAGTTCACCGAAGGCTCCACAAGAATCAAACACATAATTCAAGCAGTGGGAGTTGTGGTGCTCGTAATGAATGCTTTCAGCTGAGAGCATAACTTTTCATTTACCTTGATAAACGGTGGAATAAACAGAAACAATAAGGGTTTTATGACCTGAGTTAGCTTCAAGGCTCCTCTGTGCTCATGTTTACAGCAAAACTCATCCACGTCTTTCGTTTCCAGTCCAAAGAACTGTAACTGTCTGCTGAACACTCCCTTTAAAATTTCACTACATTGAAAAACAAAACATAAATAAACATTTTTGAGACCAAACTGGATTCTCATCAGTTACAGAGGAATCAAACAGATTCGAGTGTGAATTAAAAAATATGTCAAGGACTAAAGTTTCCAGTGTGTTGATATTGTTTTGAGTGTGGCTTGGAGGTGTGAACTGATCCGGTGGTTGAGGCCACATCCATGGGTGGGACTAAAAGTCAGGTTGAGCTCAAACACAATGAGTTCCCGTGTTTTCCGACCACATCGGAAATCAAGTGTGTTTATGGTTGTTCTCAACAGCCACATTCAAAGGTGGAGTGAAAAGTTGTTTAAATATGGTGATGATGGACAGGTGTTGGAAGAGGGGGTTTCTGAAGCTGTCTGACCATCGCACAAGCAGTTTTGATGAAATGTACTGAAACCTTAAGACACCTTAACCTGACCGAGAGCCAGCTGAGGCTTGAAACTTTCCTAATGAAACTGAATTTTTAAAAGGAGGCGGTAGTCCCTCTTTAGATCAGTGATCTGCACCAAAACAGCTTAATGTGTGTGTCGTGTGAATCTCACCTGCGATCCCTTGTAGCAGTCCACACACGTTGAAGATGCTCTTCTTCATGATGCTTTGGAAGCACATGGTGAAGACCGAGATGAACGCCACGGCACACAGCAGCAGGATCCCTGCTGCCAGGAAGATAGAAGTAGCCTGCCAGAACCCGCTGGCAATCTCCCCAAAGTGCACCGCGTACGGCCCGCACAGTATCCCACGCTGCAGGTGAGGCAGTTTTATACAGCGGCCATAGATGCCCAAAGTGGGCCTGTAGGCCTCTCCGGCTGTGGTGGCCCCATGGGGGCCAAAGACGGCATCTGGAGTGCGGGGGTATCCCACCAGCCAGTCAGTGCTCATGAAGGCGATGAGCTCTCCGAACGCGGCCACAATACTGAGCAGAGTCCACAGCATGGAGCGGCAGGTGACAATGACATGGCACATGCTGACGGCAGCTGGAGTCTCCCTCAAAGGACAGAGAGCTCAGGCTGTGATCCTTCTCTGGCAGAGGTGTAAGAACGAGCGAAGCTGCTGTGCACAAAAGGTTCACGTCAATGATTCACAGTCAGCTGCTTCGCTCTCTTGCTTCTTATCTTCTGCTGGTGTCGTTTCGGCACAGCTGTTGTTCCTCCGCCTTGAACGCACCCTCCGTCTGTCGGCTCGGTGTTCTGACTCTTGTTCTGTCTGGTTTTTGGTGTCTACATTGTACTGAAGTTGCGTTCCCTGAGCCAGCCCGCTGGCGTCACATCAGACACACCTAAGAGATAAAACACAGAGACGGAACAACAGCGTGAGCGCTTTTATTGCATGTGTGAAATGTAATTGCATGTACAGAAGAGGCCCTGAGATGATCCTTAATTTGAGTTTTCTTATTTTGTTTTCAGAAGCAGAAAAGTGGAGGATGAGGAAAGTGTGGAGGAGGAGCAGACGGGGGAGGAAGGGAGGCTCCTGGTGTAGATGTTTAGGAGGGGGTCTAATGAGTTGTGTAGGGATGTGTTCGTTTGAAGTGGGCCTCTTCTGTTTTCAGTGTGTTTATGTTTAAGGATTTGTGATCAGGGCACTCGTTGTACGCTCTACTCCCAGTGGATCTTCATGACTGAGGTCGTAAAAATACGACACAAAAAGTTTATATGCATGTCTGCCTTTGTGTGTGTGTGTGTGTGTGTGTGTGTGTGTGTGAAGATGGGAGGGTTAACATAGATGTGGAAACAGCAGAATGAGAAGCGGATGCAGACAGAGAGAAAAACAAGCCCAAGGCCTCTCATCAAGCAGCCCACACAGCTGACCTGAGGTCAGCCAACGGTTGATAACACAACAGCCATCCAGCTGTCACATGACCACTGATAACCGCAGTGACATCAACCCTGCTGCACTGCACCCCACACACTGACCCTACGAGGAGGAAGCGGCATAGTTTCAGTTTATAAAAAAAATAAATCTGACTGGAAATCAATAAAAAATGCACATTTTAATTTCCCACACGTCTTCAGATGAAGGTTTTTATCCAACCAACGGTTCAAAACACCAAAAGATTCCGTCTACAGTGATTTACAACAGAAAAAAAGATAGAAACTGGAACCAGATAATGTTTTTTTGGTATCTGATCTCAATAAATAACTGTGACAACGACTCTAACTGTTCATTCTGTTAATCAATAAACTGATTAACAGAATTACAAAAGATACGTAAGACGCCAGTAAACAGACAACACAGTAAGATTGTGAATGAAGACAGACTTCTAGAGGTCTTTGCAGGTCTTTGCATCATGGGGTCCCAGTTCAAGACCGTCCAGAGATCAGACAGTCAAACACAGATTCTGTGTGTTTCAGATTTTATCTGTGAGTGACATTAACCAGCCTGAGCAGAACATACAGTAAGACACAGAAGCTGCAAGATTAAAAGTTGCATACAGGCCTTTGTGCTCGTGTTATAAATACGTCTCTGGGCCAAAGCTGACAGTTGTTTCTCTGAGTCTCTCTTTTTCCCTGCTGTCTCTGGGGAGTCTGTAAGTCATTCTCCAACCAACGTCTGGCGGGGCAGCAGAGGGAGCCGGGGGCCGCTGTTGACACGTGTGCCGCCTGCACCGTGAGGTTTCCATCACTCGGCCCCCGGTGCGCCCATACAGCGAGGGGCGGGAGCCACGGTTGTCCCTTTTGCGGTCACGTCCCAGTGAGTCGGACTGTGAGTGAGTGTGTGAGTAAGAGCGTTACACAAACTTTGATCTTTGTCATCCTGTTGAGATATCAACAACAGTTCTCTTTCTTTTTCCCCCTTCTTCTTTTCCAGCAGAGAAAATGGCCCAGATCTGTGGTCTCTTGCAGGGCGGTGCGTGTGTTTGTCTTTGTGTATATGTGTGCGAGCTGACGTAGAGTATGTTTGGACTGTGTAAAACAGATGAGATCATAACACCAGGCACAGACAGCCGCCTCTGTGGATTTGGACCAAAATTAATTTTATGAATCACAAGCGTTCTCATTGCTTCACCATGAACAGATGCAGGAACAGATGCGGCGAAACATTCACTGACTGGACTTTTTGAAAGACCCTTCCCACCCTCTCACACACAGACCGTTGACGTCTGGGGGGCCGAGTCCCCGGGGTCCTTTGACAAGACTGATGTTTGATGTTGGGATTTTAGACAAACAGCTTTTCAGGCATGAGACATGGGCAGTCCAAAGTTTTAAAGTCAAACATTTGCTGGCCAGTTGCGAAGACTAGTTCCTCACTGACAGGAATATGGTTGAAGCTCAGACAATTCGAACCACCTGGGGAGATTCGAAGCTTTGAAGACCTGGACACTTAACCTTTGACTTTGCTTTGCTGCAGCGTGTTTGCATCACGTGTCTGGTGGTTGCGCAGCACCTCCTGGCACTGGGTCTCAGTTTGTCCGAGGCTGTCTTGAATGTGGGTTATTGGATCTAAAACAAGTCTGGACAAGTCTGCTTCTATTTATGTACCTGGTATTTGTCACAACATATGTCCAGAGGTCTGCTCACTGTTCCCAGACGAACAGATCTGAGCAGTTATCATGGACAGAAGTTTCCCAAGATAGAGTGAAGCATGGTAGACTATATATGTGAAGCCCGAGGTGGATTTATGGGGTCCTTTACACTCCCTGAGTAACTGGGGAGGGGGACACCGAGGATTACTTGAGTCTCAGTTTACACACACAAAATAGTTTACAGCCTTCATAATGCAGCCACCATCCTGTTGACCCCCCCCAACACTGATCCTTATATGCGCACACACTTACGAGACTCCCTGCCATCTGACACATGCTCCCCCAGAGGTGCTAGAAGAAAAATGATGGGATAAACAATGGGTCTGGGCTTCATCTGTAAGATTCATCCCCTGGAGAACATGAATAGCAATGCATCAAATAATCATTGACATATTTGAGTCTGAGCCAGCTGACTGACCAACCCCATAGCCACACTGCTACTGTGGCTAAAAGGCTTAAGTGCACAACTTCTGCTCAAAGCATCCACTCAGACTTTCTCTTATCACAGCAACAAAGCAGCAGGAAATGCTTTTCCACGCTGCCACTGTCAGGAAATAATCTGCATATCTATGGACATGCCATGAGTAGAATCACTTGTCACCACTGAGAGAGTGTGTATGTGTGTGTGTGTGTGTTTAGAGCTGGATTAGGGAGTTTACGGACAGTCTACATGCTGAGAGGACATCAAGAGTTAAAAACAGATAATCTTCTACAACCTGTGAAGCGCTGACCACTCAGCTGCATCATCCTGTTAAATATTATCCTATTAACAGACTTGGACATTGTCCAGCTTCCTTTTGGATGCCCCGCATTTCCAGCCCACACCTCTTTTGCCTTATATTACCCAACCGCAAAGCAATTTTAAAACAAAGGGAGTGCTCATAATCTGTGAGGATCTGTCTGAATGAGAAGCCCCTGCAGCTACTGAGAGGGAATGCAGGAGACGATTGGTCACGGAGGACCTCAAATACCAGGTCCAGGCACACTTCCTTGTCTAACAGCAGCTCCAAGATTAAGATAAACCACATGGAAGAAACTACAATCACCAGGTCAGCGACTGCCATGTAAATCAATCAATCTTTTTCAGTTAGATGGCATTAGAGGCCAGAATAAATCTTGGCTTTGTCATTATTTAAGAAAAATTTGAGACTTTAGTAGTAATAATAGAAGTCAATAACAAAGGAGTCCATTGTCAGGTTTTCCACAACAAAGGAGCCAGTCTTTCCTAACACTTCTGCACATCTGCTCAGCATCCTGGAGCTCGGTGACACTGCAAAGAGGTTGTGATTCAGACCTAAAACACAGCATTTTTTCCCATTGCATCAGCCAGGAGCCCAGCTGACAGTTCATATGAGTAAGAGACTAAAGTGTTTTTTCACTGAGGAGTTACCTCAATGGGTTAAACAGGAAATGAACACAAAACAATTAAGAAAAATAAGGCAATAGCCCGACCTGTCTCCATTGGCCTGTGGATAGTCCAGCTCTCCTGGAGATGTGGCTGCTCTGCCCTGACTCTCTTCCTCAGCTCACACGCTTTAATGCCTCTTTCAGACTCTGACTCCCAGACCCTCCCCACGTCCCTCCCCCTGCATCGCCGCTGTCTCCCCTGATTGGCCAGGCCGACGCTGGAGCCACACTTCTTGAGAGGGTCCACATGGTGGCCATATTTCAGTTCTGAATCTGGGTTAAAATAACAAGAGCTGGAGTTGCAGAGGGTTTCTCTCCTCTTTCTTTCTCTCTCTCCGTCTCAGTTTCTCGCACCTTCTCCTTCTGTTTTCGTTGCTCTCTGCACTCTTTCAATCAGCCAACGCCAACATCTTATTATCAGCCTAAACGAAAACTGCATTTTCACTTCCCTTACAAAAAAAAGTAAACATGCAGCACACACCACTAAGGGTGAGTCTGTGCATAACTGCAGTTGTGTTATTACGTTGTTGTATAAACTGTCGGTAAACTTGTTTAACTCTAGCCACAGACTGTATATGCATCTCTGTTGGCCAAATCTCAAATCTGATTGTAATCTGTCTTTATCATCGGGGGCTACAGGCAAATCAGGGTCGGCCCCTCCTCCAGTCCAGGAGGTGGTGGTAATGCACCTGAACATGTTTGGCAGCTGCCACAAACACCAGAAAAAGAATGACTTGACTGAGTTACAGCAGAGACAGTTCAGCAGGTGTTTTCTAACAACTGTACATAACACAGCTGTACAGAGGTGAGAGAGGAGCTGAGGACCGTATTTCTCCTTCCAGCTCTGTTTTTTCCATCTCTTACACAAATATTTGTGGCACTTTTAATGTCAACAATCGAGAGCAACACAATGAACGTCTTCCTTGAAAGGCCGTCTGACTTTAAACAAAATCCCTTCTCCCCATTCCTGTAATGACGGCCGGGTTCTACTGCAGCTGTTTGGATCAGGTATGAAAAGTTCTGATTTCTGACGTGGTCCGACAGCACGTCTTACGAACTGGTTCTGACAGAGCATAAACAGGCCCTCACAGGTCTGTGCTCTCTCACCCACACAAATCCCTCAGCGGCTGAACTGATCAGGGATCAGATAAACGCCACAGCAGCTCAGTGTGCCTTGTATTTGATCATATGTGTAGAAAAATTGCTGACGCTGCTTTTACAGTTGGAAACTTCAGTGTAAACGAGGACGGAAGAGACAGACCATGGATGTGTTAAGAAACTCAAACAATGAGTGGCTGTTTTCACAGACTGCTCACTGACACTGTTAGACTATGGGAGGAGTCAAGATCACATCTGTCTCTTGGAGAAAGATGCATTTACACCTTTTCAACATCTGGATAGAACTGATCTCACATTTCACTGCATTTTACTCTGACTTGTTTTATTCAAAGTGAATCTGTAATTGGTTTTACACTGTTTCTGTGTTTTTTTAAACATAAAGTTAACTTAAATATACGGCTGGTTTGTCATCAAAGTGCTGGTTTTGTACGTTACTTCTACTGTGTAGTCTAAACTGACAGTGTACTTGTGAAGTTTACTTTCAGTATACTGATAAATTACTGTTATTATTTAGTTTGTACACAAAGTTTATGCAAAGCTCGTCTGGTTTCTGCCATTAATTAATAATCAAAACATGAATCACAACACACACAGATCCTGTTACATCCTTCTTCTGGCAACAGCACACATCTGAGTGCCACATCAGATAGCTGCCTGGATGCCCAGTTAACCTACTGACAGAGCAGATGGTTCACTGTCTGACTAATGGATTACCTTTCTGGCTGATGGGAGCAAAGTGTCCCAGGACTGCTTACAGCAGGGTGCATTCAGCCAACACTGAAGTCAGCTACAGCATTGGTCTGACTCGTGTTTGCTCACAAATGACTTCCATATGAAGACGGAAAAAGGGGCCGACTCAAACAGGCAGAGAAGCCGATAGGTCAGCCAGGCACTCAGCGTGGAAAGTCAGAGGAAGAGGCTTTTCTTATCAGTTTGGATGGAAGTTAGGCCGTAACAATTCAGAAACAGATCCTCTCAGCACAGATGAATATATCCCAGACATAGTAAAACCTCTCCTTTGACCCATTTCTAATAAACTGTGGTGACTCATCCTCTCCCTGTTGCTGTGAATTCGATGGGAAGAGGTTAATAGGCAAGTTTAAAGCCACACAAAGTCTCTAAAATGTCTAGAATATAACAAAACAAACTGCTGATCATTCCCTACATCCTGCGCCACTTTGGATACTGTCAAAGACAACTGATTTGTAATTTCTGACACAACAGGTCCTTGAGTTCAGCCAGAGGCCAACGACAGCAGCTTCTCATTTCCAGCCGGCGACCAACAATTTAGAGTGAAATCGACACGCTAATGATAATAAGCAACAGACAAACACACACATTCCTTATCCCTCTGCTCTTATGAGAGGCTTAAAAGACACCACCCTCCAAAACTCTGCAGTACAGAGAGTCAGTATCACCAAAGCCACGTGAACATCATTTCACCACGTGGACAAATCCACAGGGTGACACACCAGCTGTGCCTGGTTAAGGTTGCTAAGCTTTGACTGGACAATCGCCGTTTGGGTGAATGATTTAGCTAAAGGTTAATTGTTCCCAAAATACTGTTGATCTTCTGTTTATAATCTGTATGTGGACATAATGGATATAAAACCAAAAGTGTGCGAGATGGTCGGCAATGTGAGGAGATAACAACAAGAAAGGATACCTTCTGTTCTCAGTCCTGTCGGAAGCCACCCTGACTCTGAGCAGACCCAGTTCTCACATATCATGTTTGTGATTTGGAGACACAGATACAGGTCTGACAGAGACTGACCACATATCGTCTTACAGACTAATCGAAAGCCGGAGGTGGTGCTGAGGCCGGACTGAAGATGCTGCTGGAGATTTCTCCTGGCAGCCTCAGGAGCTCCGACACAGCACAGACCCCCACATCAAAGACCCGAGGATCAGAGAGCACAGAGGAGAGAGAAGATCCTCAGCAGTCCTAATCCTAGCAGCAGAGCCGCACACATGTCCACACCAGACACACGCCGGGCAGCAGAGTCTGGTTGTGGTCATTCATCTTTCCTTGTCAGACCCTGATCAATAGTATCTTGTAGATCTGAAGAAAGTGGATGAGTGTGAAGAAAAGCAGGGTGACAGCTGATAACAGATAACAGGTCGAGAAAAAAGAAATCCAATCGTCAGTTTAACGAAGGCTGGTTTCAATAACAACAAACAGGAACAGATATTTTCAGTTAAAGGCCCCGAAAACATGCACCAGACCCGTAACACTATTGTTTATCTACAGTATATAAAACACAGAAAGAGGTGTACAGGTTTCAGACTGTAAAATTAAACTGGAGGGACGACATACAGTGGGTAACAGTATCTGTAAAGAACAGGCCCTTTCAGGAGTTTATAGGCTTGTCTCAATGTTGTAAAACAAAGTTATAAACACAACTACAGCACAAAAGTTTTTTGTAAAGTTTTTGTACCTTTACACCTGTGACCTGGATTCAGATTCAGGTGTGCCAAAGCCCCACTTTGATAAAGCAGCGAAGGCTGAGTCAGGAAGGAACTGATTTTACACCACAGAAACCAAATGCTTTATTTTGGCTCATGGCGACACATGATTCCTGGACGTGCCTCGGATATCTCAAAGAGGTTTTTATCTCCACATGTTTTCAATCGGAACTGCGCCTGCACGTGTTGCGTCACTCCACCGTCCAGCCACACTGAACAGGCTACACAGGGCTTGCTTTCTAAAGGCCTCTCTGGAGCAGAGACTCGTGGCAAGAGATGGAAGCAACGGATGGACAGATTGAACATTTCAGTTTCCAGTTGAGGAAAATAATAATGACAGCTCACTGTGTGGTGAAATCAGACGCAGATTACTAGAGAAACACTCTCAGAGAGAATCTGATAGCTGATGGTAGCATATGGATGTAAACTATACCCGTCCCCATTTTATCTTTCAAATATGTCAGGTATTTCGCCTCATAATCTCTGCAGTCTAAAAGCAGATCTGAAGTGACAAATGGATGCTGGGGAGTCTTCACTCCTATACATTTGCTTCTCTGTGCAATCAGAGAAGACTGAGCTCGGTTTGAATACCACAGAAGGATCATCAACGACCATCTGGCCACTTCAAGGCCACGGTTTAATGGGCACATGGAGACAGATGTTTAACATGTACGCACAGGGGAAGGGCCCGCATCACCCGAGCACCATATATTCTCTCGCTCGCAGGCTGTACACGAACTTTGCCTAAATAAAGCTAAAATCAATGCCAGAGTTTAGTACTTGCCCGTTTTCAATCATCTCTGCTGAGGACACATTTTGATCAGTACCAGAAATGCCTTCACTGACAAGCTCAACATATTATCCATATTTCTGACACTGATCCATCTATTTAATATGACAGCTGAAGGTTAAGAGACAGATACGTTTCCCCAACAAGGTCACGCCACATTATTTTTATCCATTATGCTCTTGTCAACAATGGCTGTAGTTCACCACATCTTTGTGAGGGAGTGTTATCTCTACAGCATATTTGCTAACTTATGAACTTTCTGGGGGAGTACCGCTGGAGCATAAACACACGGATGTGTTGAAGGTGAGGAAATCCCAACACAAGCTCCGGGGGAAGTAAGACGGGGCGTGGGAAAGAGAGAGGGAGGGAAAAGGAATAATGGTGCAGAGACCTGAGCGCTGAAGGGATCCCACAGCTCGGGGTCAGCAGGGAGTACACCTGCGAGAGGTGCGGAGCTAACACGACGGCCGCAAAGGACACCTCGGACTGAGAGCAAAAGTTGGAGGAACTGTAGAGAAGTATGAGGGGCAAAAGAAAACAATTTCACCAATCCCAAAGGTTTTTTGAGTCTAAATACATAATAAAATCACAGCACAGCGGTGTACACATGAACATTTGTGGCCTGGGTGCACAAAACATGCACACTGATCTCAGTGTGAGTGGTCAACTGTTTCCCCCTGGAAACATCTGTTTATACAATCTGGCTGACTGAGTGTCAGTCTGGTGTGAGTGGTGAGGTGGAGCAGGAGTCGCTCCAGCAGGAGGGATTCTTCAGCCCTGCCTCCGTGGACAAAGGCGAAGGTCCCCAGTCCCTCGTCTTCTCATATGGACCATAACACCTCTCGCATGGCGAGCCCACGCCATGAGGGTGAAGAGAGTGTTGGAAAACAAAGGCCATCTGACATATCACAGTCTGGCCACAAAGTGGGTGGTCAACTGGTCTGGCCACAGACTGGGAAGGGGGGAAGGGCATCTTGTGAAAAGATTGTTCTGTGCTGTTTGTCACAAGAGCTGTTTTTGTCCTTGGTCTCGCTCCATCTGTATGGCATCTCTGAGCAGTCAGATATCAGCTCGAGCTGTTTGAGCTGAGGATTAAAGAGGCTGAGGAACAGCAACAAAACAGAGATAACATCCATCACAATACAGAGAAAACCACAGAGCAACAGTCACTGTTTGTTCTGTGGAAACCAAAACATGCACAAGTACTAAAAATGGGGTATATCACATTTTTAGCCATGCTAGCAGCAGGGTTGTATGGAAGCCAAGTTGAGTTGTTGTTTGGGAGCTGACTCCCAAACAGTACCCACCTGAGTCAGGATTAATAATGTAGTCCTGAATTAAGATGACAAAATGTTTCGTGGGAGATTGTCTATATCAGACAAAGTCTGTATGTTGACAGTGAAATTGGTGGAAAAAAGTTGCCACAATCTTCTGTGGGAAGAATTTTGTTAAAAACAAAAATACAGTCAGATTCATTCTTCATTAATCCTCACACTAAAAGTGGATTTTCTGTGTGGACAGAAGAATCCCGATCACAATCCCATACATGTGCAGCGCTGAAAGTGACGTTACCCAGCATCACCCGAGGAGACGTGTTGTGCTGTAATTAGGTAACATGACCCAGGAAGATGAGGACAAATTAGTGGCCACCAGAAAAGCAATCACAAAAATCAATGGCTCAAAGAGGGTCCCTTAAACGAATCACTGATTATCAGAATGGTTGCTGATTAATTGTCATTTGATTGACTAATCAATTATTCAACTAATTGCTGCAGCTCTAGTGCTGTATACCTTACTGATACATATTTTGGTATTTCTTCTCTAATAACACACTAAAAAGCAATAAAATTAAAGTTTGAAGAAAAAGTCCTGGTCATACTAATGTCGGAGCTGTCGTTTTCATGCACTTATTAAATGTAAGTGCAAAAAAAAAAAGAAAGAAAGAAAGAAAAAGAAAATATTCACCCGGGTGAAATATCACTGAGAAATTAGGGACTGCATTCTTCTTTTCCTCTGACTGCTGATGGACTGGGGAGCTCTGAGGAGCCCCAGCACTTCTGCTCCGTTTCCCACTGTTAGAGAGCTGCAGAGCCTGGGGGCCCTCAGGCCTAACACTGTCTCCATTATGCTTAACCATTTCCAGCCCCACCTTAGCCCTGCAAACAGCGCCGGCGTCCATAAAGGCAGGGGGTCGCAGGAGAGAAGTCCCTCCACTTCAAATCCCCACGCCTCTGTTTTCTGGGCCACACTCAGGAAATCAGTCGGTCACTCTGCTGAGCTGGGTGGATGGTATTTGGCCCTCGTCTCTGGATGCCTGAAGCCATTGTTCTCACTGTGTTTTGTGCTTGGGATGAGTGCAGTTTAATCCTAACTTCCCTGTGGCTCTGACCTGCTGCTCCCAACCGAGTTTCCCACTAAAACACAAAACAACACAAGCCACCCCCCACCCCCTCACCTGCAAGCTGAGACCTCTCTGGCTGCTTTATCCAAACGCCCCCGGGAGGGGGGGCAGAGCCATAGCTGTTGTGGGCACTCCGAGCTTAACCTGATACTCCGCTCAAAATCAAAAGTAAGCACCGCTGAGGATCGTTGGCACCAGACTCTCTCTCTCCCTCTCTCTTGAGTTTCGGATAATAAAAGTATCAAGTGATATCATCCTCCGCTCTCAGGCTCTTGGCAAAACATGTTATCGGCATGTGTAGGAGGCGAGGAGACGAGGGATGGAGACAAATGAGGGGAGAAGCCGAGTGAAAAAGACACGCCGAGGACATAAAGAAGAGGTGGGAAGCCGAGAAATGAAGAAGCGTGTTGCTATTGTCAGGCTGGTTTTGGGGGAGTAAAGTGAGACGTGTAAGTGCTTTCACTTGCAGACAAAGAGATGATTGTTGAAAAGTTTTCTCTCATAAAAATCTCACAAAATCCTGTCCATGTCAGATTATACCAAAACACCACCACTGTCTCCTGCAGTCACAACAGGACAAATCTGTCTGAATTAGAGCTGACATGGAAGGGCGTATAAAAACCGTCTCACGTTTCCATAATAAATGAGCAGAGACATCCCTGAATAACAGCTGAGAAAATACAGATAAACATAAAATAAGAACTTAACAGATTCCTTTCAAAGATTAAATCTCTGCATATTCCCATTGATGAGTCTTATACAGAGCATGAACACAAAGGAGGTTCAGGCGAAAACATGTGAGATAACAGGAAGTGGGCCGCTGACATGAAGTCTTCTTATTTTAGGAGCAAACTGACAAACGATTATTCTGTTTATTATCTTAGCGGGGGCTTTCCACTTTGAAATGACCTTCACAGGTGGTCTCTGCTCAATATTGCTCATTCCATTGTTTTCCTCCATACTGGAAAAACATACACCGCCACCCACCCACCCACCAGCACCCCCAACTTCCTACTTCATCCAGATAAATACAGTAGACTGATTTCAGGAGTCAGCATGAGAAGACAATGAAAATACAACATGAACGTGAAGCTGATCCTGAAGATGCTGCTTCACTGATACAATCACTCTCGATATAATGTCGTTCAACAACCTCCTCGATAATAAACATACAGTTATACTGATATTTCTATGACAGTGTCTATCAAAACCAAACATTATTATCTCTGCAAATGTAGAATTAACTTGTCAGGTAAAACAACCAAAGCTATTTTCAGTTTCATAGACTATTTTGTGTTTGTGCAGGAAGCACTTGTTCATAGTACAACAACAGGGGACATGGGAACAGTTTATATTTCCACTGGTAACAAAACAGGTGCCAGGAACCCCAATAATATCATAGCAAGAAAAGCAGGAAACTGAGGGAAGGCTTTACACTGGAGTCACATGAGAGTGGACAAAAGAGTGTAAATGAAATTAAAGGACAAGTACAGAAACACCAACTTCGTGTCGAATCGTGTGGCAGCAAGTTTCGTCAGTTAAATCCAGGTGGTGTAAAAGGTCGTCCCTCGCTCTTCACAGCCTGTAGTGACAGTAAAAACAATGCAATGATGAGTCCAAATAACAAAACCATACCATCTCCAGAGAGCAACAAGAGTTCAGTCATTGCAGGTCCCCCAACAAAAATGAGCATCGTTGTCTCTGCTCATTGGTATTTTCCATTTAAACCTGAGACTGAGGAGCAACTGCACCTGGAGAAGCTTTTAAACATGTTCGTAAAAAAAAAGAGGGAAAAAAGAGGCGCCGATGTCTGCGTCCCTCATTTGACATGACGTGGGTCCCTGTGGTAGAGCTGCATAGTGTTTGTATGAGTATTATGTAATACGACCAAGTCACTAAGAGGGATAAATCATAAGCCCCGTGTGAAAGGTATAAGTCTGTAAATGTAAGGTGACAGGACTCTGCAGTTTCCTCAGCTTTACAGAGCATTTTAGCATCTTTCAGCTCATTATCTCTGTTTTACAACCCACAACTTTCATTCCGGGTCTCGCTCTCGTCACAGCTTCAGAGCCAGATGTTTTTCTCTGGAGTTGGTGGAGACAAAAACTGAGCTAAAAGCAACTGTTGACCATGTTGGTAAACAGGCCAAATCAGCTGACTAACCTATAATAGCCAACTACAAACTCTGCCTTAGCGTGAGCACTAATACTGAATCACCACAGTATCAGTGTAGTGCATGTGGCCAGACACCAATCATTCCTTGAGAAATAATCAATAAAAACTCAAGAGGACCACTGACACTCATCAAACATCTTCAGGTCACTCTGCCCTCTTCACACTGAGGCCACACATATGTCAGGCTGTAGATAATTAACTAATGGCTGACTCTCTTCCTTCTAACTCAACACGGCAGAGGCCCTGTAATGGATGCTGTCCAGAGAGAGCAGCACTCAGCCCAGTTAACAGTCAGGTCAATAATCTGACATGAGCAGACGCAACACTGACAGGATTTCTTACAACGGCTTGTTAATATGTCTGTGGTTCATATACATAAACATATGTATATATAAAGTGAGAAATAGGCGCCCAGGTTCACAGCTTTGACAAACCTTCGCCTACCTAAAACAGGAACCTCCATTCTTACGGATCAGTGAACAGAGATAAGTTCAGGAACATGCAGCAGCTGTAACTTGTGAATGAAGAATCATATTATCACAGTACGGTACGTTCTCCTGCTCACCCGCAGCAGATTAACGCTGAGCTGAGTTTTGCCCTCGCGTAAACCTCAGCGGTGTAAATTCTTGTTGGGCACTTTCCAGTTACAGAAGTGGATACACGCTTTGCCACGGCTGAGGGGGTTTTCCCCAAGCATAACAATCCAGCTACTATTTTGGCCCCTATAAAGTGATGCCAAAAAATGCCCCAACATGCACTAAACTTGGGAATACCTCTTAGTTAAGGCCACCACAAAAGGGTCTTTCTTATAGTATTTAAGGGCTTTGGGAACAGGGGAGCAGGATGGAAGGGAAGTATGTGGCTTGTTAAAATTTAAAGGAGTAGTTTTTAACATTTGGGTACTATGCTTATGTGCTTTCCTGCTGAGAGTTAGATCAGAAGATCGATACCACTTTCATATGTGTTAAGTATTAAGCTACAGCCAGCAGGCGGTTAGCTTAGCTTAGCTTAGCACGGAGACTGGAAACGGAGGGAAACAGCTAGCCTTGCTTTGTTCAAAGCTAAACAGAAATCTATCTATATGTCTAAAGCTCACACATTAACATGTTGTATCTCATTTGTTTAATCTGTACAAAATTTGAAGAAGCCGAAAAATGACAAGGTGTGGTTTTACGGGGGATATGTGCTGGATTATTTCTTGGCCTGGCACAGCAACTTACTCGAGTTTCTACTGGTTCCTCTGAGTTTTTATACTTCATTCTTTTTAGGGATTAAACAAGTAAGTGGTGTTATACACACGTGCAGAAGTACTTTAAACTACTTCTAAACTATTCCTTTAACTGCTTCTGTAGCAGAGGCCAAGATGAGCACAGTGTTTAATCAAAGGTCATATCTACCAAGGCTGTGACACATAAAGCACTAATATTGTATCTGGCAGCAAAGAAAGAGAAGAGAAAGATGAATCAGACGCATCTTCTATTGCCGTCTCCATATGTTTTATATCCATCTCTCCGATCCTCTCTTCTTCTATTCACTCTCTGGGCAGTAATGAGAGGCATGTGAGGCTGAACAGAAAGCATTCTCATTAAAATAACCAGCCCAGGAGCCCTGTCCCTCAGGCTAACACACACACACACACACACACACAACACAGGTGTAAGTGAATGGAGCTAGGTGGCGGCTGCTCCCTAACACTAATCACTGTAACGCACACTGCTCCTGCAATGTGTTCAACAGGCGACTTGGATATTTAAAGAGTACAGAAGCTCCGCACCTCACCTGGCCGATCTGAAAGGTCAACAGCAACATGTTTATCTAAAGTGCGGGTGAACAGTAAAAACTGGATTTACAGTTGTTAACCATGTGGAAACATCTGTTTCTGGAGTTTAGAGAAACACAATACATATTGTCAGTGTAAACTGGGTTATATAAGCCCCCTATCTTAAGACTGGAACTGAATGGGCATTACAGCTGCTGTCTATTCAGACAATACAAAACAGACTTGACCAACAATGACTTCATCATTGCTCTCAGCCGTCAGTGTGTGTGTGTGTGTGTGTGTGTTCTGTCTGTGTCACTGGAACATTTTTATAGGACTAGAAAACTGTTGCTGCATCAGCACCACAGAAACCGCTCAGTGGCAGCACAGTGGATTCAGTATCATACATGTGGGACAAGAGGACTAATATTTTTCACTACAGTAAAGTCACACACAAGTGAAGGATCATAGCGATACTCCGCTTTGTCATGTAAAATGTGCGGAATGTACAAAAAAAAAGGGAGAAACCTGAAAAAGACAAATAAAAGCAATTATTGCTCTTGAGCATAATAAGCATTGTCTGTTCCCTCTCAGCTGGGCAGCTGTATTACATTCACCACACATTATTTTAGGAGCCAGTGCTGAGACAGAAGGGCTTTGAAAACCCTGCCAGGAGCGCTTCAAAGAGAAGAGGAAAAACCGTTGGGTTTCTGGTGCCTGTGCAGCTTCCGCTTTGGGTTTGGGTGCGAGCGCTGCGACTGGGAGGCTGAAACAATGCCGTTTCATTACCTCGATTAAGACAGTTTGTGTCCAGTAGACCGTTCTCTGGGCCCAACACCCCTGCGCCTGTGGAGCTTTCTGTTCCTGCACAGCACATGAAGTTTAGCATGATAATGGAGCCAGATTTACCATTAAAACTTCTTTTTAAACAATGCATCCTTGATTTCAGACAGTAGTAAACAAAAGCACATGTCTCCATGAGTTGTTTGAAAATGTTGTGACTTAGTCAAACAGCTTTTTTAATCACAGCTGATCTTTAAAATGTGAAAAACATTAGCATCTTCACCAGGTGATGATCCATGCAGGAGACATGTAAATAAAGAAGTGCTGCTCTTGTATTGTGGTGTGAAGCTGGTCAGTCCCAGTATTATAACTCAAAGGATGAGAGATCAGACTGTTATTTCATTTCTAACATAACCCTGTTTGGCTGTTTGGCTTACACGCTCTTTATATTTTCAAACAGTATGTTTTCAGTTTTAACATTACAAGAGAAAAGGCTTTGATGATGAGGGATAACTGATGTTTTTGGCAAACGTAATGGGAACGTTGGCCGGGGTTGCTGGAGTGTAAACTTTCCCAAATCCAATAAAGAGCTGGACAGGGCCGCTAACGTTAAAGCCTAAACTCTAATAGCATCCACATTCACACAGAAGGAAACACTACATAGTGAATGTGTTAGTCGTGAACAAGCTTTTTTTTTACGTAACCTGTAAATCCACAATCTCATGTAGTTAGTTAATGATATGCTCCTTATCTGAGGACTTGGTTACTACTGTAGGTAGTAAGCACAAACAGTCCATCGATGTGCATGATGAACAATAAAAGCTGATTCCTGATATTCTTTAAAATGATTATCTGTACATGAAACCCGATCCTCCGTGACCTTATCCCCCTTTTCAATGACGTTACACCACTAACGTCCAGCTTCTTCTCAGTTTGTCCCTAATTCCTCTGACAAACACACACACACACACACACACTTTCTACTTCCACAAAAAACACTTAACACTGCAGCACAAGCCGGGTCATTAAAAAAGGACTTGGTCTGTAAAGTAAGGTGTGTTTAAAGTGTGTTTTGCTCCCTCAGGCACACGCTGATTACACACTCTGTACTAATGCAAAGATTATCCACACTCTACCTAATTTCCTCTTATATGTGTGTGTGTGTGTGTGTGTGTGTGTGTGTGTGTGTGCGTGTGTCCTGCCTGTAAACCACAGACCGCACACAGAATGACATCACCCTGCAGTGATTAGTCTGTTAGCTCAACGTGAAACACAACAGATGGATGCAGAGCGTCGTTCAGAAAGGCTGATTTATGATTATCAAATAAATTAATTAATAAAATAAAAAACAACAGATATGGAATCAAAGAGGAAGAAGAGATATAAAAAATAATGAGCGTTAACTAACTTCATCATCTATGTGCTGATTTCTTTGATCAGACGTGGTGAAGTCATCACTGAGGTCTCTCCATATGATAAAAGACAGGTGTATTATGTTGCTCTCTAATGTGGATAGGAGGGTAATTTCTCTGGACTGGATGAAAGCCAAGTCTCTTCCAGACGTGATGACAGAAATAATGGGCAAAGGGGTTTCACATGAGTTTACACACACGATCACTTGTTCTCACACACACACACACACACACTCGTTGCACGCCTTTTCGGGACTGTACAGGCGCTGCAGCCTCTCTCGTGTTTGCCAAATTGCGTTATCATGTCTAAAAGACAAAGAGGCATCATCTGTTCAGTCTGGACTCTGAACCTGTGATACAGATCCCCATTCACTGTCACTCACGGGTCACTGGCTACCAGGAATCTGATGATTCTGCAGTGACAAGCCCGTAACAGCGTCTTTAATGTGTCTAACCATCCTGATAAGATCACGAGAGTGTTTACATTATCTGGTTAACTGCGTTCCTGTCATTAAACTGTCTGAACTGAGCAACGTCAATGTTACTGCAGTTACATTTCACATTAGGTGTTTTCAACCCACACGTCACATTTTCACGCTTTGTTTTTTTGTTCTATTTTCAAAAGGTCATTACGGAGCCCCTCTGGTGACATTGGATAAAAAAAAATGCATGGCCATGAGATAATAACGCGTGGCCACGAGATCATAATGCTATCTCATGGCCACGTATTATTATCTCATGGCCACGCATTGTTTTTTTTTTTTTAATCCAATGTCAGAAGGGCTCCGTAGGTCATTTCTCAGTTACATATTTTCATTACCTGTAATTTCTTCTGTACAAAAAGCCTGTGAACATCTAGGGCTTATCAGACAAAGCGTTCGTTAGGGGCTGATAAAAACATACTGAATAAACAACATCAGATTGTTTTTCAAAAAACCAACCCACTTATCTAAACGCGTCAAGTGAGACCTGTGGCATACTGTTGAGAAAAGCCCTGTTCACAGGCTGTACTTTCAGTCATTATAATATATAATATATATGTTAGAAATCTCTATGAGATTTTGAATGAGGTTTTCTTACTCTTAGAGTGGAACTCAGTAGTCTACTTCAGGTATTTTCACATGTAGTGTGGATAGTGAGCCAAATAAATATTAGTATGGATATACTCTTTTTATATATTCTCCTCTATTTAGGTTTACTCCACCTCTCCTGTGTGAATCTTTAGGTAAGTTGACCGATTGACAGATGGATGGATGGAGGTCAGAGGCAGCTATTAAAAAAGTGTTAACCCTCCGAGTGGATGATCTCTGGGGCAGCGAGAGGAGTCATCAAAGGGAAGTCACGGAGCTGGTGGAGGGATGGAAGAAGAGGAATGAAGGGCAGAATGAGGCAGTGAGGGTACAAAGGCAGCTCCAGACGCCTACCCCTGGGAGATGGATCACAGATGTCTGACCCTGGGCCACTGCAGGTAATTGGGAAACAAAAGCCTTACCTTCTCTTTCTTTCCGTCTCTAGTTTTCTGCTCTTTGCTCTCTTCTTTTTCATCTCTCCCTTTTTTTCTCCTTTCCTTCATGTCTGTTTTTGGTCTCCCTCCACTATTATTACTGCTCTCCATGATTCACTTCTCGTGCCTGTGTTTACTCTCCCACTCCATGCAGTGAGGGACGGCGTAATCCCTGCTGTCTTCAGATGGCAAATACCACTTAGCTGTGGAGGGCCGCCCCAAATGACAACAGCAAACAAAGAAATGCCTCATTCCCTGCATTCTTTTTTTTTTCAAAGCAAGTACGCAACCTTTATAAAGGCTTTGGACGAGTCAAAGCAAAGGTCAATGAAAGAGCGAGAGTTGGAAAAAAAAGAATCAGTAGCACTCACTTTTGCATGAAAATATATAAACACTGATTGCAGCAGGAGCTTCACAACCGCAGTGAACTACTGTTGTAAAGATGCTTTCATGGCAAAAACAGTGGAGAAGTTAGGAGTTAGGAGAAGGCAGGGACGCGTCTCTGAGCTGAACCTGAAACTGTGGAGCCATGTCGGTGCTGATCAAACCTGAGACTGACTCAAACAGGATGTATCTGTTGACAAGCCTGTGGCTTGGAAAACTGGCTGGGTAAATTCCATTTAAATTCAATTAACCCCGTTCATATCAGCCTGGTGTAATGGCTGGAGCTTTGGGTGCAGTTTGATCTTGTTTAAAGTCGTAGTGTGACTTTGTCTTTCTTGTGATATAAAATCTTTTCATTTCCTCGTGAAACAATGGGGGAAAAAATCTTGCATAAGGCTAATTTTTGTACAGAGGCTTGTGTGCATGTCTGTGTGGTCCCGCGGGTGCTGTAACATAATCCCAGCACAGCAGAGCTGAGCAGTCACCCTCACCTATAGAGTCCTCACACTACAAATCAATTCACAGCTGCACAGACCATTAGGTCAACCTCAGGGACCAGGGCCTCTCAGTGACAGAGTTAGGATTAATGGAGATATTCAGTCAGATATTCACTGCTGAAATGTAACGACACCACTGGTTATCACTGTAAACTGCATGTGTAACGTGAGAATGGAAAGCTTGACAGGCAAAGCAACGGTAAGGAAGACAAACGGTCATTTACTATCGACACAGTTGGTAATGTGAACAGGAAGAGGCCAAACCAGTGACCTGTCTTATATTTAGAATGAGTCACCTTTATTAAAACTAGGTCTGACAAAGCAGGACGCAGACAGAGACACAGAAAGCATTATAGCTGTTGGTCCCGCTGTGCTCTGGCCACTAGGCTGCAGTGGTGATAATGACGGGTGACAGTCTGCCAGTCCAAACCGAAATAGGGTTTCCATGGTGCTGGTAAAACCAGAAACCCAAACACAGGGAATCACATCTCTGGTTGTGAGTAATATGGACTCAGAGCAGCTGCAGAATATCTCAGCTGTGTCGAGGTTCAGCAGTAAATGTGACACAAAGTGAAAGGACTCTTGTGATGATGCGATTGAGTGATACTCAAAACGAAACCAGCCGATAAAGGATGAGGATGTTAGTCAGTGGGTTGATTTTAGATTAGCGGACACTACAGAGAAGAAATTTACAGAACAACAGAGAATCAGTCGCTGCAATGTGGAGTGGAACATCTACACGACAGAAAGAATGAACTCTTTTTATCAGTCGGTTATTTTATCCTGTGTTATATAAGCTGAAGTCTTATATGTAAACAGTTAACAGACTCAGTATACAACATATTAATCGTGGGCTCTAGCTTCATAGCTAATGTACAGAGTGGTAAATGAAACGGAATGAGTTGGTCATAAATTCACAGTCTCCACATCTTTGTTGTCAAACTATGACTTTCAGCTGTGACACAAACACAATGTACAATCTGTTGTAATCTCCTTCACACAGCTTGAAGCCTTTTCCATGACCTAAGCCAAACTGAACATATGATACTGCCTTATCACAGGACTACACACAGACTGCCTGTTGTGGTAGGTCATCATTAGCATACAGCTGTGAGGGCGAGCCCCACAGTGACTCCAGTTCCATCTTTATCAATATTCAAACGACTCATACAACAACGCTTGCCAGTAAAGAGAAAGGATGGACGGCAGGTAGGTAAACAGGACACGCAAAGCTCAGAGGCATAAACTGAAGTGAATGTTGAGCACGACCGGCAGAGTTTAATGAGCCTGCAGTTGCTCAGGGACCAGATAAAGTGCTGGAGGCCATGCAGCTGCAAAACCCACCGTCCGTCTGCCGCCTGCATTCCCCTGAGACTGACCCCCGGCTCGCCACAAAGGAACAAAACCCACTGCAGATTGTTTCTCCTCATTTCACCCGATAGGAGGGTCCTGACCCCCCCGCCCCCCGCTCTGCCCTCCACAAGTCATTCACTTCTCTGGATGTCTCCTTCTTTCTAGGGGAGGGGATGTTCCACACAAGCCTATAGTCACAGCCCTCTATTGATACGGGGAACAAGTGTAGGGTGAGGGCTTTGTTATTGCCAGGACCCCACCCTGCTGGTTTCCCAGTAAACAGCAGGCTGGAGAGCTGTTGGAGGAAGATGTACCCCCAGGAGAGGCTCATCTCTGGGAGCCACAGGGGGGCCCCCCCCAGGATGGAGGGAGTCAGAGGAAAAAAAGATTGACCAGGCAAGAATAGCAGGGGAGAGGAGAGAGAAGGGTGATTAGCTCCAGCACTGTCTAATCTAATCAGCATGCATGACTGCTCCACATGCCTTTTCTGTAGTATGGTGGTGGGGGGGTGGGGGGGCACGTAGAGACCAAGTAAGTGTTGTCAAGTATGATTCAGAGGGCTATGGAGGGTTTGGAGAATTGAATCAGTTGCTTCACAGCAAAAAACAGAAACAGGAGGTCACACGGGAGAGGTCATCACGTGGACACTGTCACATTTCACACGGACGTGATGAGTAAAAGTTTGTTAAACATTAATCGACTTTCTGTTTATTGTTAAATACAAAGCGATGGTGAAGACTTGTGAGAGAGTCTCGTGCACAGGTTTCTTTAATAAGATACTGTTTTATTAATTGTTATCAAGGTAAACGATTCAGTTAATCACAGAGTTGATTTCAGTAGATCTCGTCCAGCCCTCGTAAGGCTTTCACTTTTTATTCAGACTTTTAACAGCTGTTTGTAAAATGGGAAAAATGTCACATTTGATCTGTAATGATTATTAGTTTCAAGTTATTTAAAGATGATTTATTTTTTTTAAATCAACATCCTTCAGTCTGCAAAAGAAAGTGTTCAAGGACAAAGTCTCTCATCATTCAGACGTCTTTCTCTTCCTCTGTGGTTTGCAGACCTTTCAAGAACCGGTGAAACAGCCCGTCTGAAGCGGCTCTATAAAACAGAAACCAACTCGGACACACGGCTGCTTTTAATTCCCTCAGAAATACTCCTTTTAGAAGCTTGGAATGGAAAACCTTACAACGTAATGTGACCCAGTTAAGATTTGTCGGACTTCCTTTTAAGTCTTCCTCGCATTACGTCAATTTTACAGCCAAATAAACAATCTTCAGTGTAACAAGACGTGTATTAAAAAGAAAAACAAAACCTTTGTGATGTGTTGGTTTCATTAGAGAACTTCCTGGATGCCCCTGTTGAAAGTTTTATTGACTGCACTGACTGAGAGACAAAAGAATACTGTGGGGAGAAGTGGTGACCGCTGATTGTCAAAAACAGATGTTGCTGCTCAGTGTACAAGTGCAACAGTTACAGTTACAGTCTGAAGAAATATAATGCAAATAAACCAGCCTTGTTATCAGGGCCATCTCCACCGGAGGATACCCTCCGTGGGGCTTTGCTGTAACAAACTGTATTCCAGATGTTGGTCCCAGCCGGTCGGAGTCATCTGGTTTAACCTCTGACACAGGAGCAGCAGTTCAATTAGTGGATTTCACACTCTGGTCATGGTGACACTATGGTCCTGGCTCTGGTTTCCAGCACACACTGATAGTGCCCAGGTCTGATTTCCATCAGCAGATCACTCAGCGATATTTACACCAACACACGTTTAAAAAGTGTTTATGTAGGATCCAAACGTATGGAGAAGATGTAGATCAAATCCTCCACTGAAAATAGTCCTCATTCCAGGAGAAATACACTGACCAGTCCCATAAACTGCAGCCAGGATCCTGGATTAATGACAAAAGCACTGCCATTAAAGCTCAGAGCAGCACGAAAGGCAGATGATGTGGTCTGCATGAATGGGTTAGCAGTTAAACGTTTGTTTTATTTTTTTGTATTAAAAGTATGGCCAGCTGCATCGTCATCATCTGCACCGGGCAGAAATGGAGACTGGTAATATTTTTCCATGCTTTGAAAGTTTACCATTCTGTTTAGGGAAAAGAGAGGAGGAAGAAAAAAAAAAACATTAAAGAAGTTTTCCAAAGCATCTGCGCTGCCAGGCTGCCAAGGGAGAGAAACGCAAGTACTTCTGCTTTTCTTGTGGCCGAAACGGAGGAGAGGAGCGTTCTGCGGGGTCGTAATGAATGAACCTCAGGCTTTTTTTAATTGGCCAAAACACGGAGCCCTGAGCGACCACGTGCACTGGCACACAAACCCAAACCACTGGCAATCCCTGAGAGTGGACTCCAACCAACCGCCATCTTTCTTTAATGCCAGTCACTCGTTCAGTGATGACATAAGCATCATTAAACATCTGAGGCTCAGTCGGGAGCCTTAAAAAAAAAAAGAGAAATTACACAGAAATGGCTCAAGCTAATTACAGAATACAGAGTCACGGCTGAGACCACACCGTGGCTGCACTGCTGCAACGTCACAGCTGCTAATAAAGTGACAACAATACAGTGAACTACAAGAATCTGGCACATTCAGATTTACAACGTTAAACTTCGAAAGACTACAGGGACATCTATACTTTCAATCTACAAGCAGAGAGAGCCAAATCCACGTGGAAAAAGACAGATCATGTGGCTCTGATGTTTCCTACCACAATGAATCAGTGACTGAGGTTTGGAACAACAGTGCTACATCTCACATGAACACTTTTTCTGTGAAAACGGTGCAACAGAGCATCACACATGGAAAAAAAAATCCCTGATTGTTGGGAAAGACGTGGAGAAAAAAGCAAAGCAGGACTTTCCTTATGCAAAATACATGACACTGTCCCTGTTACACAGCGGTGCAAAGACTTCACACAGAAAAAGGTCTCTGCCCTCGGGAACACTGGTTTACAGGTGGGACCAGTTCTCAGGTTTACTGTTGAAACACAACACGAAAACAAGACAAGAATCTGTGTCGCACTTTGTCAGGACCACAGGCTTTCTCTCACACTGACAATAGCAGAGCGACCTTAGGCCCCTGATCCACTGACACAGACAACAAATCAGCAGGTGCTTGGGGTTAATGATGCTTTCAGTGGGCTTTTAATGGAAAACGAGACTCGGTTGTACATAGAGTTAAGAAACTTGATGATTCGATTGCCAGAGAATCAGTTTAAATCAGTCTCCAGTGTCGTATCTGTTAGTAAACTGAATACCTTTGGGTTCTGGAGTTTCACCTCTACAAACAAAGACATCTGAAAACATTAACCTGAGCTCTGAGGAATCGTGACAGACATTTTTCACCTTTTTCTGCCAATTTATAGAAAAATAACAGATTAAATGTTATTTACATCTTTAATGAGACTTTTTTTGTGTACGAGCGCTTCAACTAGTGCTTAGTGTCATTAGAGCTGAATCTAATCTAATTGTTTTGATAATCAATTGTTGGTTTAAGTCATTTTTATGCAAAAATTTCAAACATTCTCCTGTTGAAGTTTCTCATATGTGAAGGTTTGCGCCTCTTCTCTAACTTGACATTGCATTAAACTGACAGTTGCTTGGACAGGACGTGACATTTGATGATAAGAGTCATGTGCATTGTCACCCAGTGAAAACTACATTAATGGAATTGAATTTGAAAAAACTCCCTGATGAGTGTCACACTTGACAACATGTCAGGGCCATAATGTGCTGCAGTGCCTGGCAAAAGCATCAGTCTGCTCGGCTTTCCTGCCACGAGTTTTCCCTCAGAGCTCCGGGACAAAATCCCACAACCAGAAATGTGAAGGAACTCGGCTGAAAGTCTCAGAATCTCAGAGTCTGAGATCCGAAGACTGGTTTCACAGACGGATCAGGTCTCTGATCTAGTAGTTTTTAAAAAGCGCTTTCTTTAGTGTCCCTGGTCCGTTTAAGCCCAAACTACTTACGTGTAACTGCTGGCTGTGTGATTCTGCAGCGACGCCTCCGAAATCCAGCGAGTTGAAGGTTCTTCTTGCTTCTTCTCTGAGACTTGTGCAGTTTCTGTCGGAGTGGATCCGGACTGGATTTTTAGTTTTATTTGTTTGTTTGTTTGTTTGTTTTTTACCCTCTCAGCGTCTCTTCTTCATCCTCCACGTTTTCTCCTCCCGGACCGCGGACGAATGAATGGCTGGCTCCGTCCCCCCCTTTCGGCCCAGACTAACTACCGTTGGGATGGGAGTGACCGCTCCGGTAGCTCCCTCCTCCATCCACCAATCACTGCTCCCCTGCCACTCAGGCTCCACTCAGCAGAATAAATTATTTATTTAATGACACAGAGATTCATTCTCCTTCATTACCCAACAGAAAAGAAAGAGAGATGAAAGACACAAGAAAAAAAAACTATCTATAACATTACACTTCTGAGGAACCTTTAAAAATAAGTATGATTTACCAATAGAGTTCAAAGTACAATAAAAGAACACAGTCAATCAGTCCAGCTCCAGCTTAGTGTAATTAAAGTGGTTTCCAGATGACAAACTGATGATACAATTTTTTTGGCCACTTGGAGGCAGCACAGCAAGAAGTAAACTAAAGAAGAAAACCTGTTTGTGTGACTTCGTGCGTCGCGTCTCCAATGTCGCAATCAAAATCTAATTTCTTCTTTGAATGTATTAAGTACTTCAGTGATTATAACTGAACATTCTGTCACATGCATGAAACTCTGTGAAGACGAGTTATTCACACAGCACCACATGGACATTTGGGGGCCCTGCACATCTAATTCTCTCTAGATCTGAGTCTTAACCTTTGCTGGGAGGCTAACAGCTGAGCCGAAGACCCACATCTCACACCAGTCACCGCAGATTGCTCACATTCTGAAGGCTCAGTCTATTCGGGTCCAGTGTGTCGGTCTACATGCTGCACAGCAGAAAGCCACACTTAGCATCATTTCCAGACATCTCCCATTCCCAGTCTGAAGTCTTCTATTGTTGCCAAATTCACTAGAAATGTATGGCGCCTGTCCGTAGGAGACAGTGTGAGCAAGTTGGCAGAACAGAAATGGTGCGAAACAAGAACTTTTGTACTTTCATGTGTGGTTTGCACAACAGTACGCGAGTGTGAATGGACTATTTCGAGAGTGTTGTGACTAGGAAGGGACCAACTGGTGCCAGGACCTCGGTGCCCTCTTATTTGTGCTTCTTGGTGACTCAGACAAAAGTTGAATGCAGTGAAAACACAAGGGCAGTCCCATGACTCAGTCAGGGGAAACAACTCTGCAGTTATTGACAATAATAACAGCCCTGATGCTATCCATCCAGTTCCTGGGATCATTGTTACTCCGGGTGACCTCCAGTTTGACAGTCAGGCTGAAAGAACAATGGTCTGCAGCAGAAACACTCCACTTCCCTCTAATATGTGCCTGATAACTCCAGTAAATCTATTTGAGATCTGAATGGACTCTCGGCTGTCTCTGTATTCATCAGTGACTGTTTCATTTACAATAACATAACTTTATCAATATGCCGTGTAGATAAAAGCTGAGGAAACCAGTTGAAAGCGCCGATGGTGCCTTCACATGTTTAAAACTGTGAATTATTTTCAAAGATTCACTGGGACACAGAGACTTTCAATGATGTACCTTTATAGCTGTAGCCATAAAACGGTCGTGTATGATTTTAAAATGATTTAAAATGCGGGAGGACAGTGAAGTAGATTTTGGGAGTCCAATGTAAGATCCATCTGATGATCAAAACTGATGTTTAAGAAGAACCTAGATCAGCTTTTATGTTCTGTTATTTCATCAGATCACAGTGATCCAGTGTAATAATGTGTTCTTGCAGTAACTCATCTATGATCTTTTTTTTTTCTTTTAAATCAGATCGTGCTCTGTGGTGGTCTCCCTGCAACAGGAGGGGACTGTTGGGGATTTTCTTTCTCTGTTAGGTGTGATGAGCTGTCCCCCTCCCTTTCTTCCAGGCTCAAGGTTCAACACATTCCTGGCTGCACTGGTCAGTATGGCTTTAATCTGTTTTCACAGACAGACAGACAGACAGACAGACAGACAGACAGACAGACAGACACAATCTTGTTTGGAATTCCAGTCCCACTTCACTGTGAGGGACCTTCAGTCTCTCCTTGTGTACATGCCAGAGTCGAAAATCGAGGGTGGCGTCAATTTTTGTGTCCCACGTGTGCTCAGCATCAAAACAACTGGGCCTGGATTTATGAAACTCATAAGGGTCATTCTGCAACAACATACTCATAATAATAACCTTTTTAAAAGCTGATTTGTGTGAATATATATAATATAATATATAAACAGATGAAGTATTAGGAAATTCTGCTGGAAGATGAGGTGCATCAGAGAAAACATGTAGTGAGAAGAACCCTGCAGATAGTGAAAGTGCTTAGACAGTGACAAAGTTGTGTTCAAATAATAGACTGAAACTCTATTCTGCATTATACTGCTTCAGTTTATTAATTATTAATATTAATTATTATTTATGAATTATGTTAAGCCATTCTTGGCTCTGTTTCTGTACTGAAGTTTGTGAGTATAAGTGAAGGATTTTTACTCTTATCTTTCTCCAAAACCTTTACGAGTTTTAGAACTTTGAGCCCTGAGCCTCGTGTCATATCTCTCAGGAGCCACGCATTGCCCTCGTCACAGCTGAGAAAACAAAGCGTGAGGGTCGGGGCGACGTCAGAGCCGATGAATCACAGTGTTGATTCAGCGGAGGAGTGTGTTTGTCACTCTGTGAGGCAGACTTCACAGGACAGTCAAAGGGCAGGATTAAGTGTGAAACACTGTGTGAAAACACACCAAAACCACTTTGAAAAGTATGAGGAGGAGACGAGCTGTGACACCGCCGAGGTTGGCTGCTCGTAATGACAAGGAGGGGAAAGATGGAATAACTCGTCAGGAGGGGTAGTTCACCACAGACCGGGTATGAGAAGCGCTAAAGTGGTCTGCTGCCGAGCTGAGAAACTTGCAGGCCTCGGTTTTAGGTGAATGGCAAATCACTGGCAACATCTAATTAAATGAAATATCCCATCACGCTGAAATGCAGAGTTTTGATTGTAGAGTAAACTAACAGAACAAGCGAGTGACAAATTTATAGCCTCAGCAGTGTAAGAAGTGCTTTCTCAGAACCATAAAATAATCATGTGGTATACTGGTAGTCATCCATTACCAGAATCCCAGTTTGAATTCCATTTAACAGCCACTTTGGTAGAAACACACATACACTTGTGAATGGGTTCCTGCAGTCGCTTTATTTAAAATTAGAAACTGCAGATTCTTAAAAAGCTTGAAAATATACAAACAATTTACAAAGACGTAGGTCAGGTTTTTAAAATTTAAGCAAGTAACTGGCATCACACAGTGGCCTCGGGCAGGCCATATGGAGTGACTGTTGACTGTATCAATAATTCAGAGAAATACGACCTAAAATTTCCGATCATTAATTAAGCATCAGAGTTCATTCTGGGTCATAGTAACTTTACAAAACAATCCAAATTAAAGGTCCACTAACTAGCTTTTTCCAAGTCTTTCAATCATAGCTGTTGAGGTTTTTATACAGATTAGATTAATTTATCCAACTACTCATGAACACTTCCTCAGTTTGGGAGGTTTTACATAATTCCCTTTAAGGAACAGTTCGAAAATTTGGGAAATAAAGAGAATTAGATGTGAAAACATAAACCACCCTCATGTCAAAGTGTTAAATATGAAGCTGGACCTAAGATGTTGTTACCTTATGCAGTTGTGCCGAATCATTTCTTGACCAGAAGCAGCAACTGCTTTTTAACATTAACAACCTCCGAAAAACCACAAATTGTTGTTTTTACACTTCAGTTTTTGCAGTGTTGCAGTGTTTATTGTTGTGTTTTTAAATTAAGTACAGTTTTTAGTGTACAGATCTGAGAGTGATGTCTTCTTCTTCTCAGAAAGAAAGCAAATACCACCATCCTTGAAGCATCAATCTGAGTTTGTCTGTGAAAAGGCACTGACAGACTTATTATATCCAGCTCAGTTAATGTATATTGTTTCATGTTCTACTGCACATAAAGCAGGAGAAGCACCTCAGACCAGACCCCAACGTGAAAAACTACAACACACCTTTGGCTTCAGTATGACAGGTCCCATAATTAAAAAGGAAACAAGCTTCAGCGACTGAACCAACCTGCTAATGTCAAATAGCTTTACAGCTCCACTGTTTCGCCCAGTAACCAGCATTGTTGTTTGCCTCGCTCAGCTGCCAATCATTTCACAGTGGCAGGTTAAGGGTCACAGCCCATATTAGGACGGCACCGCCCACTCTCTGCAGGGAGCATTTCCTGTGGTAGTCTGCATGCTGCTGCCAGTGGGAGGTCAAACACCAAGGGGTCAAAGGTCAAACAGGGTGTATGTATTAAGGAAATTAGTTTCTCCCGCTCAGACTCCAAATATGCAAATTACTTCGTTGGAAGTATCTGATTTTTACCTTTTAGTGAGTTTTTCCTCTATAATGGTTTGACCTCAACTGATCAAATATATGGAACAAAAATCGGTTTCCACAGCAGCACAGAGGATATATATCACCTAATCGACTAAATCACCATCTAAATCACTCCCATGAGAACAGCACATTCATGAGTGACTGGCATGTGGGAGTTATTTCTGAAGCCATAATATAAGAGATGCCTGAAGTCCACAAGAAATTCCACACATTTTCAGCCTCTAAACAGAAATACACCGCTAACTCCTTAAGCAGCTACTCATTAACTTGAAAGGCAACAATGAGGGAAACAAGTAACCTAAAAAAGACCACTTGTAATTTGCTGTATTCTGGACAAACTGTGTCCAGAACCACAATTTCTCATTCTGCTTTACAAACATTTTCACTACATTTTAGCCTCTTTATTATGGAGTTTTTTTGTTTTCCAGTACAAAACACACAGATTTTTCAAGGATGAAGAGAGCAGACATCTATGAGATCATGACAATTTCCTCACAAAGTAAAGTACAAAGTGCTGAGATCACAAATGGGGCTACAGGTCTACATCAGCTCCTGAGGGAAAAGTCTGACTCTTCAGCCGCTAAATGCTCCACTATGTTCACCAACTAGCCGCTAACTTTGCCTGTTTGCTGTTTGGTGCAGAGGAGCTTGTGTACAGTGGGTTCATCAGAGGGTTTTTTTTCCAGCTACCTGCTGCGGCTGAAAGCGATGCTGCTGAGAGAATATTAAAGTTGCACGGCCAGAACAATGAGCTGAAATATCACCCCAAAAAAAACCCTGTAGAGGGCAGAGAACCTGCAGGGTGCAGTGATAATTGCTCATCACTCGGATCGACCCCTTGCTGAATACACACACCCACTCCATCCATTGTCAACATAAAAATACTGATTAGTGCAGCTTCAAATTTCATAACCTGGCCAAAATAAACATTTCTGCACCTACTCTCTCTCTCACACACACAGGTCTGAAGTGTCTCTATCCTGTACAATCCTTAAAAAGCTAAAAAAAAAAAAATTCTTCACCACGGTTTGGGTTGTGAAATATTTTTCTCAGGTTAGGTACAGCTGTTTCTGTGTGGCCTGCGGCTTCGCAACAGTAGATAAACGAAGTGCAAATACCTGAAACAGCAGGTAGATAGTCTCTACAAATCAGCAACATGTGTAGCTAACACAGTTTACACGATCGCTTTAACTAAGCCTCTGAGAGCACTGAAGACTCAGGACAGAGAGATCAATAACGACAGCATCTGTCAGTCAAGTAACAAATGACATGATTGTGTGATGGAATAAGTCTTTTACATAAACATATAAATTAAATTCTAATCATCATACAGTAAAGAAATATCTGTAAATGTCTCTAAAATTTGATTTGTCTCCGAAGAAGAGATTCCCGATGTTGTAATTCACAGAAAACACAGTTTAAAAAAAAGTGCTGCAACTTTCATAATGTTCATCACTGTCATCTCCATCTAAGCCCAGGGCCCCCAGGCTCCGGTGGGGCCTGGGTCACATCTGGGGTCATCGTCGGGGAAGTTTATCGGCAAAGCACTTTTCTGGTAGTGGTTGAGCCGACTGAGGAGATGATCCACCACTGTGGGGAACTGAGCGGATACGTCCACCCTCTCCTCTGGATCCTTCTCTATGTCAAACAGCATCACAGGCTTCAGTGGATCCACCTTGGAGGGGCCCGACTCAGAGCTGTTGTGTCCGGGCCGGGGGAACCAAACGTCACAGCCTGGAGGAAAAGAGATGAAGGACATAAGCAGCAGTGGTCGAAAGTACATTTACTCAAGTGCTGTTTGTTTGGGGTGAGTATGATTAGTCTGTGGTTTCACCTAGGGCTGCGACTAACAATTATTTTCATGATTGATCGTTTAGTTTATAAAACAAATAGTGAAAAAAGCTCCTTTAAAATACTGGTTTTCACTGACCAACTGTCCAAAGCCCAAAGGTGTTTCACTAACTGTTGTATAACATAAGGAAAACATCTGAGAAGCTGGAATGTTTGTCAAATTTGCTTAAAAAATAATCAATAATCAATATTTTACACAAAAGCAAAGGTTAGACCAAAAACAATAATCCAGGCTGCGTGTCAGAGCTGAGTTTTTTTTTTCTTCTTAACTCTCCCATGAATCGTCTCACAGACTCTCAGCTTTTCAATGAAGGACTCTGTAGAGTTTTTACAATAATGAATAATGATCTTAATACTTCCTCCACCTCTGATTAGCAGAGATAAGAAGCGAACGAGTGTCTGTGCACACATCTGCTTGACTTTCCACATCACACTTAGACTAAACATGTCATTATGGGTAACAGAACATACCGACCTGGGTAGCCAGTCAGCAGCTTCCAGTTTGAGGATCGAATGGCGGCGTGAATGGACACATTGAAGACGGAGTTGGCCCGGGAGTCTCCGCTGACCACCTGAGCCAAAGTTAACTGACGCTCCCTGCCAGGACCTGCAGAGAGCAGAGGACAGAGCTGATCGTGGAGGTCATTAGAAAATGCTGATTAAGATGATATTAGACTACCACAGGACAGAAAACGCCCTGTGGAAACCATACCAGCTGGTAGACCGGCACCAAATTTTTAGCGCATACCTGGAAATCACTGGGTATCAAGTGAGGGTGTGAAAAAATAAATATATCAGTGAGAAAGGCCTCTTTCTGTGCTGAAAAATCAGCAGTCAAACAGCAGGAACTGAGTGGGTCAAAACTGCTAAAAACAAAACAAATTCAAAACAATCCCTCTCTTTAAGAACAGAAAATGTTTAACGTATGAATTTCCTCAGAGAACCCCTGAGAACACGTGGTTCTCTGAGTTGGAAGAATGGGACAAATATGGTGGTGATGTGGTCGACTCAGCATCAGTGTTCCACGTCTGCCAAGCACAATGAATAATTTGCCATTTGCTGCAGCTGGTAGATTTGAAAACGGTGAGCAAAGACGGAACAAGGGTCACAGTTACCAGCTGGCATCATTTCACCAGCTTCACAAAACAAAAGTAAATCATTTATTCTTGTTCTGATGGCGTCCAGACATTTCTGTAGCCTCCTGCCACAAGCTATTTCTGCTCTTATGGAAAATGTCTCCCTGAAGTGAGCACACGTCTACATTTTCACAAAGGAGGAGATCTGGCCTTGAGAGTATTCTCAGGTTCATGCCGTCGTTGACCCCAACAATATGGTGCTGATTAGACAGATTTGCAAGTAATTTTGGCCTCCTAACGCTGTCAAAAACAAGTATTTCCACACATTCTTTGCATACAGACAAATCCCCACCCACACAAAGCCCACGTTCCCATTGGAGCTCGTTTTTATTGAGGCGATTCCACCACAGTGACATGATGGGAGAATTAAAACATTTCCGATCTCAGCGTTTTTGCAACCACATGATAAAAGCTGCAACACTGAATTCTTCACTGATCATTGCGCAAATGACATGTGGGTCTCTTAATTGCTCTCACATGCATTAACCCGGGTTGCTCAACGCAGAGCGATCCCTGAACCGAACTTATCACAGATCAGGCTTGAAAAGCTCAAATCCTTGCAAAAGAACAGTTTGTTGACATCGTGTTGGATACAGGTGTTAATACAGTCACGTAAGCAGGTGGGATGAAGGATGATCCGGACTTTACAAACATCAGGGTTTGATTTACTTCCACTCTCTCTTCTTTAAGGAAAAGGGGCTTCAGTCCTGTCCATTTCTTAACATTCATTCTTCCCATGAGCTCAGGACCAGAGCGCCTCAGAGCAGGCCTTGCTCATCTGGACTCACAGCAGGAGGATCCACAAATAGGCTAAAGAAAAAGGAGGGAGGAAATGGGAGGAACGGGGGGAAGAGACCCTGAGAGAGCAGAGAAATAGCTAGAAGGCGAGCGGAAGAGTACGGAGGGGAAATTTGGGGGTGATTTAAGACTTGGGCCAAGTCCAGGGTTTCTCTCTCTTTCCCTCGACAAGCAAGAACTTCAGGGGACCCCTCTATGACCCATTTTAGCCGGGATCCCTCCTCTCACACAGAGCGAGAGCAAAGAATGGGGATTTTGAAAAGCAAATTGAAAGGAGAAAAGTGCGTGAAAAGGCACAGCTGAACAGAGAAACCCAAAGAAGCACGAAGAGAGACTGAGAAGAAATGTGGAGAGCGAGGTCCCAAACAGAGGCCGGGTTAATAGGAAGGAGGGAAGAAAGAAAAGAGGAATCTCAGACTGGAATGCACTGAGGGAGGCTGGTTGTCACTGCGGTGGCTGACAATAAAGATTCAAACATAAAACATGAGGGTGAAGCTTGTAAAGCGGCAGTGTTGTTCTTCACTGGGTCCTCTTACCATCCGGATGATTTAAATGCTAATGAGCAGTAAACTGTGAGGATCATTTGAGGGCTGAAGCTGTACAAACAGTCAGGTCTCAGTATAAATCACTGACTGGACTTTCCATAGACTTATTCATCGAGCAGAGGATATTTGGATTTATTCCCACAGGTCTTGGCTACTTCTCAGACATCAGAGGAAAGAGAAAGTAAATTTAGATTACTTTGATTTCATTTTCATTTGAACTATTTAAGCCTTAAAGCTGCACTTTATATATTTTTATATTATAAGTGGATCAAATCACTGTTCAATGTGAGAAGCATCGCTCGACCTCATGAACCCACAGAGAATTATCACGAGAGTCAGCAGCTCCTCTCAGCAGATGCCGTGCTTTAGAGTCTTTCAGCTCATTGTTTTGGTTTTTATGGCCTGAACCTTTAATGTTCTGGTCTCCCCACTTCCATCCATCTCCTTCACAGCTGCAGCAGGAAGCTGTTTTCAGATGAAGCCACTGTACAGCAGCAAACACACAAAGATTCCTGTCCTCACTTTAACATCAAAGTGACCAGGGTGTTCAGATATGAGTCTGACAGAGCAGATCAAAACGTACACATCTGCTCTCTTGAGGACCCATTTTGTGCCAATTATGGTACATCTGTGAAACATTTCAGTACAAAAATGTACTCCTCCTGTGCCTCTGCTGCTTGAGTGTATTACTTAGGTGCTGCATCCTCCACAAAGTCAGAAACAGTGGCCTCAGACCAGGACTCCGCCACCTCCAGCAAAAAAAAAACAAAAACATGCGCGCGCACGCACACACACAAACACAAACACACCCTGTCCTCAAACGTCAATGATCCCAGATTTCAACACTGCTGACTGATTACAGTTTCAACAATGACTGATTACATTTCCAACCTTGTGTTATCAGTATTCTTCAGCTGGAAGCAGAACACCACTTCATGAGGGACAGTAACCACAAAAACAAAATTAAAAGGTGAGAAACAAAATTAAATGATAAAATATTTTCTTGAACAATTCAGATAACCTTTGTACACAGGCACCATGTGAGATCATGATAAATAAACTAACAGGCTAATGTTAGTTTAGTCAAATGTTGTGTGATGGTCTATTCTCAGGCCCCAGTCTGTTTTAACTTGGGTCAATTGAATTCACTGTGTCTGGCTCAGACAATGGGGCCTTGATACTTGTGGGCATGTTGGTGAAAAGAGTGAGAAAAAAAAAAAAAAAAAAACAGAATTACACCATTAGTAAGAAAAAAAACACACATCCCACAAAGGGAGGAGAGGTAACACGAGGTTTCCATCACCTCAGCATCCTTTATTAAACTGTTGCCTTCACTAGCAGATGATTTGTGGCTCAGAGGGTTTAAACCAGCCGGGAGGTTTGAATGTTCTCCACGTGTCTGTACAGGTTTCCTCCCACAAAACGCAGCTTAGGTTAACTGGTGACGCTAAATTGCTCGCAGGGGTGAAGGTTTGTCTGTCTATATTTGTCAGGCCTGTGACGGACTGGTGACCTGCCCAGTGTGTAACCCGCCTCTCGCCCAGTGTGAGCTAGGAGGCTCCAGCTCCCTGCATCCATCTGTACATAGATAATGGGCAGATTGTAGGTTCCCAACCTGGTGAGAGGTCACCACAGCATTAAAGGGATATACTCAGGGTGCAAAGTCGTTAAGCTTCATCCTCTGGGAACCATGAATCTCTGTACAAATTTCATGCCAGTCCATTTAAGGTTTCTCTGAACAAGGAGACAAATTAGGTGGAATCTGGGGATGTTTTTCGCAGTTTCACTTGCTTCAAGAAGCTTCTTGAAGCTCAGAAGTACTCCAGATGTGCATCACAAACAGGAAACAGGATCTCTGCAGCTTGTGTCAGCAAATGTTTGTATTTAACAAGCTCATATTTCAAAATTCTCTCTGCACCAGGTCTATTTGAGAGCATATATACTGTACATAAACACACACTCAAACGACGCAAAAAAGAGGTTTCAGTTCTGAGTCTTATGTGCAGAGCTGAACTGAGTCATCTTTAGTTGCAGCCTACCTATATGCTCTGATGAGAATGAATTCGTGAAAACGTGAACTTACATGGAGCAATATCTTCATACAGAGGGTCGATGTTGTGCAGCAGCTCCAGCCTGGGTGAGGCGAACCCTTTGCTGTAACATAAAAGCAGTGTTACTCTTAAACATATGGATACACACCCAACAGACACACACACACACACACACACGCACAGCACAGTGTCTGACTCATGCACTGTAAAATCCACTGGGATCTGTAAATCTGAACCAGCTGGCCGATGTTCACCAGGCAGTCATATGCTCTGACCGCACTCCACCACAGAGAAAAAGCACCGCTCTCACTGACCACAGGTCTGATAACACAACTAAAATAACTCTCACTCTCTGCTGCCTGCCTACTGTTCTGCTTTCATTTGGGTTTTATTTCACCGTCCCAGTTGTCATGCTGCTGTTTTCTCTAACAGGCGAGCCAATTAAACACAAAATGAAACTGTGAAGCAGTGAAAACAGCAGTTGTGTTGTTGCGTAGCTCACACGGCAATGCCAGCAGCCAGCGGTCAGCTGACGTGCGTCAGCCAATCGAGTCAAGTGGAGGCTGCGAGTAGTAGTTTGTGGTCCTGGCTAAGCCCTGATTTTCTGCTGGGGCTCCGCTGTAGCCCTCAATTTCACCTCCTTCACTGTGTCCACATTTAGTTTACAAATATAACGTGTCAGTCAAACAGGACTCAGTGACAGCTTGTGTGATGACCTGTGCACAAACTAACATGGAAAATACATCTGTGGTCTGCCAGCGGCTTCATATGACTCATCAAATCACAAAGTTTCTTCCAAAAGTTCTTTAAAACACAGAAATTCAACTGCACATGATTGAAGATGTTAATTATAATAATATAATAATTACAACATATCAGCTATGTTGCAACATAAAGGGATTTGCAGCAAAACTAATTAGCTGATCCAAAAGCGGTCTTTAAGAGCAGCCGAGGTGGGGAAAATCAGAGGGATGGAGGGACTTCAGATTTGTGTGAGAATGACAGATGGAATTTTCTTCTCTTTGAGCTCCCATTGCCACAGTAACAAAGGGCTTATTGAAGGAGCAGGAGCTCGTACAAGAAAAAGACGCTGGGTCAGGGAGACAGGCAGAGGGACTCGGAGTGAGAGCACACGGGGGGGAAGGATCGGAAAGAGGCACAAAGAGAGGGCAGGCTGTCAGACTCAAGAGCTGGTATCGCTCACGCTGTAAACGGAGGCCACAGGCCGACCTGCCACCCAAGGAACACTCTCATCTGGGAAATCAAGTCCCAGACCTGTGAAAAACCTTCAGCTGTGGCTCACCTGATTGAGTTCCACACGTTGAATCCGTCCAGGGGCTTTGTGGTGTTGGTGCTCCCTCCTGCCAGGCCAACGAGTGTAGGCAGCCAATCAGAGATGTGGATCAGTTCGCGGCTGACGGTTCCGGGGTGTTTCAGTAGCGGGCTGGCGACAAATCCGACTCCCCGGACCCCACCTTCCCACAGTGACCACTTCCTCCCTCGCAGTGGCCAGTTGCTGCCGCCGGACAGTGTCTGACCTCCGTTATCTGTCAAACAACCAGAGGGAGAAAAGAGGCAAACATAGATACTGGATTTTAGATCAGTAAATATAAAGATAAAGGCATAAAGATGACTGAGAGGAATGAGGACCTGTCAGTGTCCAAGACTCTCGAGCCACACGGGCCCTTCACAGAAACCAAACGTTCAAACGACACATTTCCACAGGCGGCGAGTTTCACATGCGATCCAATGAATTTCAACAATTAAATTCATTTATAAAGAACCTTTCTAGAGAGTTTCCTCTGGGAACAATGAATGTCTGTACAAAATAGCATGCCAATCCATCCAGTAGTTGGCAACCACAGTTAGTGTGGATAAAGTAAGTAATCTAAGATATTAAAGAAATACAGCAATGGTCGTCCGTTTGTCTCCCCTGTTAGACAAATAGTCCTGAAAAACATCCAGCCATTACACAAGTGCACACACAGGCAGTTAGAGCTGACTGTCATCATCCCAATAAGTCGGTCCAGTATAAACACACTTGACCAATTGCATCCAGCCCGGGCTCCCCTTTCAGCGGCAGAGTGTCATGCAAGTCCAGGAAGTAGTCTGTGCCGATTCCCGAACTGCTCTGGAAAAGACCGTCTGCTCCTTAATGCCTTTTCAAGCTGCTCTGGCTCTCTGCAGGCCAGTTCTCTCTTTCCCAGCAGCCCCCCCCCCCTCAGTTTCACTGTCGATCTCTAGCTCGTTTGCTTACAGTAAGGTCCCAGTGAGGCAGTTGCTTCGCAGAAAATTTCATCATAAAAGGAAAAAGTTCAGGGCTCATTTCTTTCCTGTTGGGCCTGACACATGTGGATCACTGACAACAGCTTGACCATGAGAAAGACTCAAATTATAAGATGGAAAAATGACTAATAAAGCCGCTAATTCACCTTATTCGGATAAAGGATGATCATTTATACACTACATTCTGGTCTCATCAGATTACATAACCAGTGCATCACACTGACACAGAAGCAGGGAGTTGTCTTTTTTTTTTTGAGTCTTGTTCGTCAGCTTCAAATCAGCAGAGTCAGTGTCTGCACAGCACATGGCTGGCTGAATCCTCCGAGTCAGAGCCAACCAAATCTGTGGAAGAACAATGAAACAGGCCACCTACCGCAGCCCACCACAGGCATAAAAACCTCGCACTTTACTTTCACAGCATTGTTCCTGTCCTCTAATTACCCTTTAAAACTCCCAAAGCCCCTAAAAATAACCCTCCAAAGGAGTTACCTACTTCAGATGCAATTCATTAGAAGTTCCACATGTGGAAACCAGTGAGCAGGCACATGTTTAGATGATGGTTTTAGCCTCGTCTTGGCCTTATTATGCTCTTCAAAGGTTTATAAGATGGATATTTTTCAAAATTCAACAGAACTGAGACTCCAGTGGTCTATTTGAAGATATAAGCCAACTGAAGTCTTCCTTCTTTCTGTAAATCTCAACATCCTGCTCGACACTGATCCTGACACAGAACAAAAATCCCTGCAAGAAGAAATACAACAAAACACTGCTCCATAGTGGACAAACAGAGTATTACAGCTGAATTCTTTTTTAAAGTTAGCCTGCCCTGATTTAGAGGAGAATGACTAAAAATCATAACTATTGTTGTTTTGTGTTCTATGTCATTGACTTTCCAACAGATGTCACGTTATGTCATGTTCACCAGTCACTTCATACTGAGGTTTTGGTTCTGGGGCCCTGGGTCTGTACCTGGTTGGCCCCTTCAGTTCTCCATCCAGGATACTAACAAAGACAACGACCTGCTGACTGTGGACAGGGCACCACAAGTCGTCAATCAGATTCCAGATTAACCTGATGGAACAATACCTGCTATATCTGCCTCATTCTTGACCATGTGGTGCAACAAACTGCGTTACCCAACCCTCTAATGCATTACGTCAATAAACCAGTCACTAAGCTCCTGAACTCCTCTTAACCCTGGAAAAAAAAACTGCTTTTGATGCTCACAGAAAATGCGGTTTCCATTATGGCAAACGATGAAAGAATCCACTTGAAAAAAATAAAAGCTGCGTTAAATATATTAGCATTCCCAGAGTCGTTCACCTGATTATCCCATCTGCGTGTAAAATCTGATCTTTCTTTGAACCTTTCCAGTGAAAAGGCAGAAACATACCCGTCGAGAACACGAGCACCGTGTTGTCCCAGAGTCCCCGCTGCTGCAAAGCCTGGGTGATGTTGCCCACCGCCTCGTCCATGGCCGACACCATACCAGCGTAGAGCCTGCGATGGGGGTCTTTGATGAAACTGTAAGGGGCCATGTAGCGCTCTGGCACCTGCAGAGGTGAATGGACAGCCTGCAGCGCCACATAGAGGAAGAGCGGCTGAAAGATAAAGAGGACAACATGTGGACTCGTCTCTGTGCCTTTCTGCTGTAAACTCAAACAACAAATGATCTCGACTTCTGTCTATAGAGTCGACAAGTTTAGAAGAGTCTTTGGGGGTTCTAGAGCTTCCCTCAGAACAACAGTACATGATTTTAAACGACCTTCTGGTGATGTGTGTGTGTGTGTGTGTGTGTGTCACCTTGTCAGAGTTGTGTTTTTCAATGATGCTGATCGCCCTCTGGCTGAGCACCTCTGTTGAATAAAGTCCTTTGTACCCGGTGGCGACCTCTTCTCCTTCCCTCAGGTCCAACGCACAGCGAGTCAGGTTCAGAGCAGAGATGGGACTGCAGCGCATATGGCTGTAGTAATCCTCGCTGCCTGTCAGGTAGCCTGGAGGAAAAAATAAACACAAATATAAACAGTTATTTTATGAGGATCGCTGTAGAAACATCAAGGGCACCCTCCGTCCTCTTACAGTCACCAAGACCAAATTTTTACAAGCAGCAGCAACTGACTTTGAGACATTTTTTGCCCTGGATTTTGCCTCTCAGGCAACAAAAAAAGCTGCCCTACCTTTCTGGTGAAAGCTGAAATACTTTATTTTATGGGTTCTGTATTTTCCAGCTAATTTCATGGAAACTTTCCTCATAGTCTTTTAAAAATTAGCTGATATTTAGCTGTTAATTACAAGGATGTTTTCAACACAGCCCACACAGTTTGGTACTAATTATACAGGAAATGAAGAAAGTGCTGCTACATTTATGAATTACCTGTTCATTATTCATAAGTGACTGAGTTAGTGCATTATAATACGGATATTTATTCTTTGTGGCTATTTTTTGATATACTAACTAATGATAACTAATTTAATCCTTTTTTTTTTTTGCTGGATGATATAAATTAACATAAATAAAGAAAATGAATATTTATCAAACTTGTATAACACTGCAAAACTGCAGTAAAGTGGTTTATTCAACAGTATACAAACCAAAATATGAGTCAAAGCCCCGACGTGTGGGCAGGCAGTCCTTCTTGTACATGCCCAGGTGCCACTTGCCCACCATGTGTGTTGCGTACCCCGCCTCCTTCATCAGCTGGGGCAGCATCTTCTCATCCAGAGGCACGCAGTACGGCTGACAGGGCCAGATGATCTGGTGCTGCATGCCCGTGTGAATCTGTGGGGGACATGGTTATAACAGGCCGACACGTTTTGTCAGGGAGTAAATACAAAGAGGGAACCGAGAGGCTCTGTGGTGACAGCGGTGCAAGCGGAAGTTTCAAAATAAACGTCCTGAAATGTCTGCTTCCAAATTAGACTTTTTCCACCCAGGAAAGTTCCTCAGGTGAGGCCCTGGAGGTCGTTACAATGCAGTGGCAGAAGTCAAATTTTTATTTATTTATTTTTAAATAAATAAATACCCTGAACAGCCCTGGAGCGCGGCCGTGAGCGGGCAGCAGGTTGCGGGTCTCACCTGGTACCTCCCGGTCATGAGCTGGTTCCTGGAGGGGGTGCACAGAGGCTGGACGTAGTAGTTCTCCAGGCGGACTCCTCTGGCTGAGACTTTGTCCAGGTTTGGGGTCCGGATTTCTGAGTTGTGGTATCCGACATCGTACCAGCCGTAGTCGTCAGCCAGGATGAAGGCGACGTGAGGCCGCCGAGCCGCTAAAACCGGAGGAGACCCGAGAATAAACACGACGGTCACAAGCGAACACACGGACCGTCTGTGATCCATCGTTAGTTACAGAGCTGCTTCAGTCTTTGTTCAGAGGATCATGGCTGATGGGACGCTGAGCAGCTCGGCAGGTAACCAGGCGTCGTATCCGGAGGTTTTCAAAGTTACTGTCATTATTTACAGAAGTTTTACCGCGTCTGTTCCTCACTTCCCTGTTCCGACGATTGAAAACACTGCCTCGGCTGCAACAGCCAATCAGATAACTGGAAACGTAGCCAATCACGTGATTGTACGGAAGCCCAGTTTGGTCAATGTGTTCGCCGTTTTTTTTTTTTTTTTTAAAAAAAAGCATGACTGAGTGAGAAGTGCCTCCGAGGAAGACTGGAAAAGGAAGAGAGTCAAAAACTTCATACAAGACAGTGAGTGCATTGCTTTAATTATCAAGGTATCAATGTTCACCAATTTAATTACAAATTAGTAAAAAAAAAAACAGATTTATAAAACAATCTGTACAATCTTTCTTTTGGTTATTGGTGTTTCTTCACAAAATGGTTCAACTGCTCACTTGTAAACCGTTAACATCCATTCACAAAATTACAAAAAGTTAATAACTCTTCCCACACTTTAAAACCCTGTGGTGAAAATACATCACATAACAGTTCCTATTTCTCAAAAACACATTCGTAAGACTAAGCACTGTCACAGGCTGAACCTGGACACGGGACAGGACGGGACGAGGAAGTTGTGACTGATGTGAATGTGCTTGTTTTTCCCTGAAGTAGCCGCTGACCTCCGGACACAAACGCCTCAATACGTGGACCACACCAGACCTCTTTCCCTAACAGCTTTATACACTCCATCACCATCACACACACTCTCATTCATAATTCACAGTAGGATCGTGGTGACAAACCCATCGGGGACAGTCCACACTTATGCTTTGCTCTTTGATTTCTTCTGCAGCCGGGTCCGCGTGGGCTCGGTGAGGACTAAGGGCTCCTGGATGACCATGGCGGGGTATTTCCTCCCCAGCAGTTCCACCTCCACCTTCTGGCCCACAGAGCACAGCTCCACAGGCAGGTAGGCGAAAGCCAGGCTCTGCTGGCTGCTGTAGCTGTAGGCTCCAGACGTCGTGTTGCCGACCACCTGATGAGAAACACGAGGGACACGAGGGAGTGAGTAGCCACAAAATACACAAATGCAACAGGATGTGTTCACCAGCACTAACCTTGCCGTTGTGCCAGACGGTCTCGTTGCCCTCGGGGTCGATATCATCCGTATCCAGCGTGATGTAGGACAGCTTTCTCTTCAGGCCTTTGGCTTTGATCTCCTGAAGGGCTGCTTTGCCAATAAAGTCAGCAGGCTGGACACGTACAGACACAATCAGTGAACATTCAGGTTATTTGTAGTTGGAGATGCATCATGGAAACTTGGAGCCGAGCTCGCAGCTGTGTGAGGCTGCACTCAGGCACAGCTCCCCCAAAATTTCAAGTCTCTAGAAGAGGATACATAAACCATTAACAACCCTGATGGTACAATGAATGACCATTAAAATCTAATGTTTTCTTGTGTAATTTTAAATGTATGAGGTTTAGTTTCTATTTATTAATTATTTGGTGACAGATGTGTGATCTGTATAATCTCTATATCAAATTTCATTGCAATTCATCCAATAGTTGTTAATAAATTTCAGTCCAAACAAAGTGTTGATCTGGACTGACCAACCATCTCTAATGCCACATAAACAGCCTAAATCAAAACAGACTGTTACCTTGTTCAGTTTGATGAAATAATCCAGCCCAGCCTCCAAAGGATTGGTATCACAGTTCATCTGTAAAGGTCACCGAGTTAATGTCCCCAGCAGAAAGTTACAACCTGTGCCACCAACTTCATATTGGTGTGTGTGTGTGTGTGTGTGTGTGTGTGTGTGTGTGTGTGTGTGTACCTCGGCTCCCCAGCCTCTAAAGCCTTTCTCCAGTCTGAGGGAGGACATGGCGTAGGTGCCGAAATTGTCGATGCCTTCGTCTTTTCCTGCTTCCATCATGGCCTGGTACACAGCTGCCATGTTCTTCTTGTCGATGTACAGCTCCCAGCCGAGCTCACCTAAAAACACACACACACACACACACATACACAGCATCACCATACAGTATGTCTAGAGAAATGAACTGATGAGAAGCTCACACTTATTTATCTGCACTATTTTTGTGTGGTTTCAAGATGCTGAAATTGTTGGAGAACATTACACTGCAGCATCTTTTATTTTATGTTATCAAGTATTTAAGTTATCACATGCTGCTGTTATATCTCTCGTGTTACTATTTTCTCTGACTTTGTTGAACTGGCCTGAAGAGCTGACTAAATGGAAGAATGTTCTCATTTCTTTTAACCAGAGCGAGAGAGGACTTCCTCTGTGAGATAAAACAAACACAGGGTCTCCACAAAGCTCTCAGTACCGGTGTAGGAGATCCTGATGGCCCGGACAGGGATGCCGGCCAACTTGACGGACTTGCAGTGAAGAAATTTGAACCCGGCGTCACTCATGTCCTCATCTGTCAGTTTCTGAAGAACTTTGCGTGAGTTTGGTCCTGCGATGCCCAACACGCCTATTTCCTCTGTTACGTTGCTGATGTCGACGTCATATCCGCCGTCCGCAGCTTCTGTCTCGATCCACCTGCGGCAAGTTCAAAACCACAAGAGAGTTTACTTTTACATCATTACAGCATCTCTGCACACTTAACTTCTTACATGTTCCTGCTTATTTGCTTGAGCAGTAAACTCATAATATGTTCTTTTAGAGCTACATAGATCAGTTAATTTCTTTATCTCACTAACTGTTTCACATATTTCTCATGCTGCCTCATGTTTTGGATTTCACAGGCTAATTTGTGACCTCCATGAACTCCTCATCTGCAGTTTAGTCCCGTCACCACTAGAGGTCGTGACACAGCATGAATCTGTCCCTGTGGCTGTGGTGGAACATTGGTTACAGGGAAGGAATGAATGAATGTGATTTAATATGCTGCCTTGCGATTGGAGCAAATGGAGAGGCGTTGTGTTAACAGCTGCTGAAGCGTTTTAGGCTTCTGTGGTATAAAACAGATAAGAGTTTTATTCAGCACAGCTTGAGACTCAACTCTGGCCTTGGGTGTGTGTGAATGAGAACCGAGGAGTGTTTGGTTCTCTGCTAATGTCAGGGAAAGAGATGCATGAAAATAATGCAACAAAACAGACATTTCTTCCAACATAGTTTTTAAGAAACCATGACTTGGAAATGTAATAAAGTGGACACATTTTTACTGAGAGCCTGATTATCATGACTGCGATTGTGTGAGCGGTTTGATGCTCTTCACCTGAGGTCATGCAGCTCTGACCCTGAGCCAGTGATGAGCAAAAACTCTCCCGGTGCCAGCTGGGTGATGGTGACCTCAGCATAGACTCTCCCAGCAGGCGTCAGCATGTGGCTGATATTAGTGTGGCCCACCTGAAAACACAGAGGTCAAAGGGCACAGAGTCAGAGAGTAGGACCACTTGTGTAACAGAACTGAAATGCATGAGCCTACATTGGATTTTAGTGGTGGATTTGGAACCATCATCGTGCATCCCACATCTACTACCCAGCATTCACAGCTACAGCAAGCAAACAGTTCACACTTTAGTATGAATGTGTTGTACCTTGGGCATGGTGTTAGCAAAGAGTCGGTCCAGCAGCTTGTGCGAGTCCTTCCCCTTCACTATGAACTTGCCAAAAGGCGTCAGGTCGATCACTCCCACCTTCTCCATCACCAGCTTGCACTCTCTGCCAACTGGTCCAAACCAGTTGGTGCGACGGAAACTGGGCCTGAGTACAAGCACAATATGAATGATTGCTTTATATCTGGATCCATTATGTAAACGAGTGGCAACTTTTCTTCCACAACTTTTTTTTATTGGCTGTTTTTTATTAGATTGAATAATGTAAAACTGATGTACGAGTACAATGAATGAACATTGTTCTAACAGAAGCACAGATTTATAAAACTATCGTTTGTAAGACTCCAAAGACTAAAGTAACATATTAACAACACTAAGACTCTACTGCCATGCTAGTGGCTCTGTGAGGCTGAGCTCTGCTGACGTCAGCAGGCTAATATGCTCACAAATGCTAATACTAAAGTTCATCAAGTTAACTTTAAGACTTTTAAAGACCCTTTTAATGCGTCACAGACAGTAGTTTAAGAGTATGACGGCAAACCAGTAGGGACTATTAAATCACATTTTTATCAGTACCTCTCAGGGGTATTTAATCAATAACTGTTAAAGATCTAATTTATTTAATTAATGCAACCTGGACAAGCAGCTGAAAATGGATGGACAGACCAACTGCCTACAGCAGGGAAAAGAAAATATTTAAAACCTTCCAAGGCCTTTCTTTATTTTTGAGGGAACTGAATTCAAAACCTGCAGATATCCTGTCAAATGCTCATGATTTGCACGTATAATGTTCAGCATGATCACCATCTTAGTTTAGGCTGATTAGTGTCACCAGTGCTGCAGACATTTCAACCTTGTTGCATAGCAAGATTATGACTGCAGTACAAAGACAAATCTTTGTGTCACAGATGTGAGCCAAGTATTCAGCTACTGTGAGGGCCAACACTCGAGGTTTGGGACGAGTCCAAACACTCGGCGGACCATCTCAAGCAATCTGTGATTGACATTTTAACAAATGTCACGGTGCAGATTTGAAGACTCAGATCTGGTGAAGTTGTGTTATTGACAGTTATCTACATGTGTCGCTGAACATTACCAGCTGTCCTCTTCTTTCAGAGTGGTATTCACATATTTAAACGATTCTCTTGTCCTGCAGTGTAGAGCTAGAGGAGGTTGTTAGATGATGTGTGGTGAGTTCGTCTCTGAACTAACTGAAAGAGCTCGTACGGTGATCTGCACCAGAACCTATCACAGCTTCTTCCTTTATGCACTGGTATGTGAAAGATACCGTAGATATAGTAGGCATCTTGCCGATTTATGAGGCCTTACTTGTATCCAGTGTCGTCTCCAGGTTTGTAGAACCAGTGCGGTTGTTCCCAGCCTGCGTGAAAGCCCATGGATGCTTTGTCCTTCAGCAGCCCGTAAACGCCGCTTGTTCGGTAGGTTGGCCGGCCGGCAAAACGCTCCTCCTTAGGGTAACCAACTGGAGAACAGGAAAGAGTTCAGCGGCAGTAAAAAAAGAGAAGTGTTTGCCCAGTGAATGTGCGATCGTCTCATATTCTTCTTACCCACATTGTTGAAGCCATAGGATTCTCGAGCTTTGGCGCATATGAAAGGCACGTCTGCCCATTTGCCGTAGCGGTTAGGGTCACATTCGATCAAGTCGTAGGGAGCCTCCCCATTCCTAATCCAGTCACTCAGGAACTTACCAATACCGCCAGCATGGATGACTCCATACCTAAACACATAAAGTCCAGACTTAATGAATCAGCCCTGACTGAGTGTAGAGACAATCTAACTGAACTGAACTAAATCAACATGAACACTGGTTTTAACCAAACACTGTCCCACACATACCCAAAGCCAATGGCAGTCCAGTAGTTGCGAACTCCCTGGTGTGGTCCCACCATGGGCAACAGGTCAGGGGTGTATGTGATTGGTCCAGACACGATGTTGACAATGTCAGCCTTCTTCAGCACAGGGACCATCTCCATGGCCATCTCAACGTGCTCCATTATTCTGTCAAGGTCCGACTCAAACAGCTCCTTACCAAAACCTGCAGCAGCCAAACAAGACGCAAGGTATAAAGAAACTTAATGTGAGACCTACAGGAAATGTAAAACCATGCAGAAATGAAGAAAAGGAATATATATCGATATAGCTTCATCTGTGGCAGACGGACCTGGAGGTACACCGTCTCTGACCCAGGAGTCCTGCAGCACCATCTTCTCCATCTTTTCATACGGGCCAAACAGCAGGCCATCTCTCTCCTGACGCAGGTAGTAAGAGCCCTCCAGGTCTCTGATGACAGCCAGCTCCTTCTCCAGAGCCTTCACCTCTGGTACTGTTGCCGTCACTACGTACTGGTGATGCACTGGGATGGTTGGGTGTTCGAACCCAATCATCTTGCCCACTTCCCTGGCCCAGAAACCTGGAAACCAACAGAGGTGAGATTAAACTCACTTTGCATGATGCTCACACATTTTTAACATCAGACAGAGCCAAGCTATTTATGCTAAGCTAAGCTAAGCTAACTATGTTCTAGCTGTAGCTTTCTGTTTGACAAACAGACATGACAATGGTATTGATCTTCTCATCTAACTCTCAGCAAGAACGCAAGCGAGCAAATTTTTCAAAATGTGGAACTATTCCTTTCAGGCTGTCCCGCTTCCACTGTACAAATCTTTTGGAACATGTGCAGGGCTCTTACAGTAAGTTCTCCGCTTTACTGGGCCAAAATACAAAGTTTATATCTCCTGCTGGGCACACAAAGCTTGATGAACAAATGTGTTTGTGAGAAGTCACGCCTCTCTTGAAAAGTGAATGCACTGTTCAGTGCTTTACATTGTGCCTCATTTTCACCCATGCACACACACTCATCTGGAAAATTCTGGACTTCGGTGTCTTCCTCACGGAGACGTTGACATGTGGATGATTAGTGGACAGCCTGCTGTACTCCTTGAGCCACAGCTGCTCCCCAACAGGTTATGATCAGACTTTTCTAACAGGCCTTTAACTACTTTCAGTATTTTCTAATTTTCTGCACCATGATGTTCAAGTGCACACAACAACAAAAACAGATACCCAACACCCAGACCAATGGGCGAACACACACACAGAAATGTGGACAAACGTGTGAACGAAAAAATAATGATTTAGTGTCGACCACAGGGAAATTTACAATGTTTTAAAGGAAGAAGTTCTTGTAAACACCACAAGAATCTCCTGTGTTAACAACATCAAACTCAGAGGACAGGACAAAACAGAAAATAGGTACACAGGAGCTGAAAAAGTGCAGATAGACTGCAAGCAAATGTTTCGAAGGTTTAGAAGTTAAATGAGTGCAACTGGATTTTACAGTCACAGGAGCTCATGCAGTTACAACACAATCTGCTCAGCTCGTCCAAGCCACAGTGTCAAGGCAAACTGCCAACATTTCATGTGCTTCCAAAAGACACTGCACTGTCTCTGAACATGCGGGATATTATTTAGTCTCACAGCATAAGACAGCTGGTAGCCTCAGGGTTTACGGTTGTGTACGTTACATAACAGCAGCAGGTTTTCACATGGTGGAATTTCCTCTATAAAATACATCAAAGATCTAACAATATCGGGCTGAAATAAAAGTCACACAACTGTAATATGGACAAAAACATGAGAATTAGTTTAATTGGATCATTTACACATTCCTAGTGGCTCTGTTTTGGTCCCCACCACGTTCCATTATGTTCTAACTTTTTCAGATCTTTTTCACTGGAAACAGCTAAAGCTAATGAGAGCAGTGACATTGAACCAAAACAGTAAAGTTTTTGCCATAAAACCAAAGAAATGAGCTGAAAGACGTTGAAATGCACATGTATGTAGGCATTTGATCCATTTTTAACTTGACTGCACTTATTATAGCAGCTTTAATCACGTTTAACTCAACACTTCTCAGACGAACGTTCTGTTCACAGTCTAACACAATTTATCTTTTCAGTCTTTTTTTAAATGTTAGAGTCACTTTGATTTAGATTCAATATTTGGAGTCTAAAGTATTTTAGAGTCTCTGCCATTAAAAAAAAGTAAGCAAACCCCGGACATGCAACGTAACCTGGTTTATACAGTAACAGCCACAAAACAAATATGCTGTGTTTTGAGTCTGTAAGTGGGACATGTGAACTTAACAAAAATCAATGTGGACCTTGTGCCAACTCAGCTGCTGTGACCAGAGCCAGCTGGAGAAGAAAGACCTGATAATCTCTGCTGCTATCTTCAGCTATGTGCTGCAAGAGTGATTCCTCTTAACGGTTCTCTACAAGTTTAACTTCATTTTAAAGTTTAAATATATTCCAAATTATGGTAATCTTTGTAATTTAGCATGCAATTGCATGCAAATTGCAAGGTCTATTTATATTCTGTGAACTTTATCTCGAGGTGAAGTCTGGGGGGTGGGGGCGCATAAATACACCATCTTGTTAAGGTCCCAGGCACTTTAGGCAAGAGTTGGGCTGCAGAGGAGCATGTTTACCAGACGTCTGCACACTGGGCCCCATTCACTGGTTTACACAGGAATAGTGCATTGATGAATACAGTCAACAAGTTCAACAAAACAGCCTCTGAAGTCCTGCTATGTCCACATCCACCTTCCATGCTATTAAACCCTATTTGTGGATCTTAACTTATAATAATCAGGCTAAAAATATTTATATCCCAGGATGGTATAGCCTACTTCTGCAGTTTACTTGTGTACATGAGAGATGGTGGAGAAGCTCACCTTAAAAAAGACATGTTGAGTTAGCTGTAGCTTCTGAACACCATGTGTTGTAACTGAGAGCAAAAACTTGGGAAAACTTGGTAACTAGTGAGAAAGCGAGCAGAGCAGCTGTATGCGTTAGCTAAACACAATGCACAATCAGAAACTTTGAGCTTCTGCAATTTAAAGTGGTTTCACAAATGCAAACTTGACCAAACCTTTGTGTTCACAGTTTCACCGCTGTGTGAAATTATTCTGTAACAATATTCACTTGCCTTCGTGTCACAAAGCTGATATGTTGAAACTGATCTGATGGGGTCATATTCCAAGAAGCATGACCTTTGACCTTTATTTAGGCTTCCTGGCCAGGGGAGATAACTTTGCTGGGACGAAGGGGTACAGCCTGCATTCCAGGTTACCCCATAGTTTGGCTTTAAACAGTGAGCAGAAGTTGTGGAAATAAAATGTGGGGGAGGCAGAAATTTCTGGCTGGAAGAAAGAAGTGGTCAAGGTTCTAGACGGGGCTCTGTGGAGGCAGCAGGAGAGAATAAGAGCGATAAAATCTTTAACTAAAGATATGTAAAACTAAAGATGGTTGGTGTTATGTGAGCTCAACAAAACAGCTGCTTGTGGGTTCTGGGTTTTCAACAATATATGAGCACAATGCATTTAAAAAAGACTGAGGTTGCTGTTGTTTCTGGGGAGTTGTATGCTTTGCTATGTGGTATGTTGTAAGGATGAAATTTTAAACTAGCTGCTTTGCCACTGAGGTTATGCCTGCAGCCTAAAAAGCATCTGTTGTTGCATAGGAATCTTTAAATCACAGACACAAGCTCCACATAGAAATGCAGTGACCCCGGGTTTTGGACAAGTTTGTGGCTGTAGTTTGCCAAAGCCTACATTTAAACAAACAATAATAAGGCTGAAAATTGGAATTTCTGACCAATAAAATGTTAACATAGCTCACTGTGAACCAAGAGCGCATGAAAACAAACACAGGTGTGACTTATATTGAAATTACAAATCACGCGTGAGCATTAGTCTGACGTTTAAGACCCTGCACACAAAAAGGAGAATCAGCACAGCAACAAAAAGTTAAAAACTGTCTGTCAGGAGGTGTGCATGTGCTGCTGCATCAAGATTGGATGAAAGCTAAACTGCTGCCTAACTAGGATTGGCTGTTGGACACAGTGAAGGCAAAGGGCCAGCTGAGCCACACAACAAGACGAGGCAAAGAAACTAAAGCAAATTCCTGAACCTTAGCAGATAAACAAGCAGCAGCAGCGGCAGGGATGAGGGGAGTCGCTGCCAACAAAATCCCCCCAGAACTGGTACGACCCAGTTCAAGCCAAAAGCTCTTTTCTCTGAACTCTGCAAGTAGCTGTCCGTGTAGAGTGGCCACAGATAACATGTTATTTAGATCTGTGACTACAGGATGTGTGTGCATTGTGGTGGGCCTTATGCCAGGAAAACCCAACAAGTGGCACACAGGATCAATTCTGGATATTCTGTGCCGATTTTCTCATACTTTGAATTTTCAAACAGGTTATGTAATGATGATGATGATACTCTGCCCTTCTGTACAGTGGAAAAAACATTAATAAGACTTGAAATCATAAAGCTTTACAATGAGTGAATTAAAATATGATGCCAACTATAACACAGTTATTGCAAAATTAGTATTCTATGTACCATTGAATCATCATCATGGCTTTTTTGATATTGCATGATTTTATTGGTACATTTTGATACAGCAGCTTATTAATATTTCAGTAGATGTTCTACCAAACTATCTCCATCTGCTCTCAGCTGACTCAGAGTCAGGTCTATGTCCTGTATTTTCCATCTAATATCTCTGATGGAGCAGAATAGGCAGCCTTATAGGGTACAAACTGAACATTTAAACCCTGTTTTCAGCTGAAACTGCACCAGAGATGAAAACATAAACTCCATGTTTCTGAAAAACACGAGATGCTTCCTGTTATCTCTGATTTGAGAGCGTTTAAGCACAAACCTGTTGCATTGACAATGCGATTGGCGCGGATCGTTCCATGAGGTGTCTGGACGTCCCACTTGCCATCAGCGGTTGGGCTGAGGGCAGTGACCGGGGCCGGGTTGTAGATCTGGGCACCGTACATACGAGCCCCGGCTGCCAGAGCCATAGTCAGAGAGTACGGGTCAATGTGGCCGTCTCCAGGGGTGTACAGACCTGCCAACACCTGAAAAAGCCAATGTGGTGGATGATCATTACTGACAAGGACATTTTACTTCCACTCTCTCATTAATTGATGAGGATGTATTAGTGATGTTACTGTGGTTCATACTGACCTTGTCCATGTTGAGCAAAGGGAAAAGCTCTTGGACCTTCTCGGGTCCGATGAAGTACTGTGGCGTCACATTCCAGTGCGTGCGGGTCATCTGGTACTTCATCTCATCCACTCGAGCCGGCGTCGAAGCAATACGGACACTGCCAGGCTGGTGAAAGCCCACCGCCTACGGAGAAAGACAACGTGAGGGACTCATGGCCGCACAAACAAACACATGTCCACACATCAGAGCTGTGGAAGCCCCTCACCTGTCCGGTTTCAGCCTCCAGCCTTTCGTATAATTTAATGCTGTCATAATGGACTCTCTTCAGGTTGATGCCCGGGTGGTAATATGTTGTCAAACCAGCCTGAAACACAGAACGCACAACCGACCGTGATGGAGGATAAGAAAATATCCAATGCGCACTTTCAATCTGGCAACCTGTCCAGTGTGTTCCCCCAGTGCATGCTGGGACAAACTCCCTACATGAAGAGAGTAACTGAATAAGCGTAAGTTCCCTCTTCTGACACATCAGCCATGTATTAATAGCCTTACAGTGAAGGGCTTACAAGTGAATGAGGGACAGTGCAGAAGTGGGTCAAGACCTCGAATGCCTTGAAAACCTATAGCATGACAGCTGCACTCGATGGACGCGATGCTGCTGCTGAATGACACAAACAGAAATGGTTGTAAACGCCTTCACTAAATGAGGCTGTCACTTATAGACCAAACAACTCATCAAGAATGTTATCAGGAGATTAATCAATAATCAATTTCAGATACTGCTGTGAAGGTACTATGCGACACAGACCACCTGGGTCTTATACAAACTCTGTCCACCTTCACAATCATTATATTCAGGAACCTGGGGACACCTCAGACCAGCAGGGTCCTTATGCAGAGTTTGGGAGACGTACAGCGTGCCAGGTGGATCCAGCCGTCAGCTCTGACTTCTCCAGCAGCACCACATCCTTCATGCCAGCTTTGGCCAGGTGATACGCCAAGCTGACCCCGACACATCCACCACCAATGACGACGGTTTCCGCTGTGTCCTTCCACCGCTTTCCCAAAACCGAGGATGCATCACTGAAGAAGGGATAGAAAGACAAAGAAGGAGTTTAGGTTTTCAGTACTGATTATATTTTTGATTTGTCAGTTAACTTTTCTGAATTATGGGGAAATTGGCTGTTATAGACCCAAAATCCCACATGTCTTGTTTGGACCAACAAGTCAAAACCCAAAGACACTCAGTTTACTATCAAGACTGACAAAATAGCTGCCAATTAATTTTCTGTCAAGTGGCTAATCAGTTAATCGAGTTATGGTTGCAGCTCTGGAGGAGTTACAGGTGAATAATCACAACTCCAACATGAACCATGCACAGGTGCACTTCAGCAGCCTGTTTACATTGTGCCAAGACTTCATGTGTTATACCTGCAACCAGAGAAGTGACTGAAGTCACCGTAACGTGGTTTACACTGACTGTTTGAATCAAACCTGCGTCTCACATAAAGTTTACCTGCACGAATCAAATCAGTTTTGCAGCTTTACGCACGCAAAGTCTGCACCGAAGGCTTTTATGGCTGTGTCACAGCCTTATCTGTGATTAACAGGAAACGGATCTATCGAACCTTTCCTCAGCGTGTTTTCTTGCGGTGCAGCAGATGGTCCTCAAAGGAAGCCGAGCAGTCCTTCGATACGCGGCTAAATCTCTCCGCAACTGAACTTTGATGAGGTTTAATATCCGAGACATAACTGAGGAAATATTAAGGCAAAAAACAAAAAAAAAAAACTCTAAATGCAGCTCAAAACATAACCAGCCCCCTCTCTCTGGACCCCTGTACTGTCCTGTGTAGTCACAAATATCCCACTTTTGCACTGACAGCCGTGTTGGCACGCCCACAGGTCGACAACCGAGCCAGGACGAAATTTTACCCAGATCAGCCCTCGGCCAAGTTAACGCTTTGTGTGCCGGACACTTTAAATGTAGGTCACACAGGCCCTGACAGAGAAGAGTTACTGGTTTCATGATATTTAATGAATGCATATATTATGTGTAATACAAGAAGAGCCTTTTGCCTGCCTCCAAGTGTATGTTTTTTTCTTGGGGTTACCACGGAAAAAAAAACATATTCCTGTATGTTTATTAATAAATTAAAATCCTGGTTAAAATTGAAGTTTTGACCTGATGATGGTGCTGGATGAAAAGTTACAGGATCATCAAAGTTACTGCACTTTATCCTTGAGGGAATGTGAAGAAATGCACCAAATTTCATGGAAATCCAAACAAAAGTTGTTGAGACATTTCACTGAAAATGGCAAATGTCAAACTCAATGAAGAGCAGGATTGGAACTGCAGCTTAATCTGCTGGGACTGCAACATGGTGGTCTGTTTGCATCTTCTTTGTGTCTACAGTCGTTTGTAAATAACTGTGTGGTTTCATTTTCAGGTCATGGGTCATGGTCAGGTCCAATCAGATCTATTTTGTGTTAATGCAACATTCAAACCACAACTACGATTATCTGGTGTGATCACAAGGCACGGACATCTAATGAGACAAAGAGCTACTGGACACAGATCTATGACCTGCTGTGACTGATTATAGTTTATGTAGCAGAAAATGTGCTGTGACTGTGCGAAGCTCCATCAGATGGCCTCAGCAGAGACTTCAGAGCCAAAGGTTAAAGGTGTTGTGTCATTACAGGCATTTTTACTGCCTGGACTGTGTTCTCTTCTCCAGTGTGCAGAGTTTTGTTTAGCCCCCCCCCCAAAGTCTAAACATACTGTTGTCTGGACTCAGTCTGTTGTGTTAATCTTGGCTGGATTACTGGAGGGGTTCATCACCATGGTAATCTGAACATGGTCCTTAAACAAGAGAAGGAAGTTTTATTGTATGTTATGCATCGATAAGCCTCTACTGCAAAAACTGCCTCAAACTGTACACGCTGATTCATGCACTCAGGATTATGATCTCGTGTTTAAATAAACAATTTAATACTAAATGTATTCTCTGAACTCTGCATGTCGTTGCATGTCATGAATTTTAAACAGCACAATGATCTTTTTCTCTGCACATGCAGTTGCAGAAGTGACATACTGATAACAGATGATTCTAACTTTTTTTTTTTTGTTTCGTGCCGGCTGTGATGTTCCATTTTTGTTGAAATTGTTTCAAAGATGTTTTTGTTGAACTTTGTGATCATTTTGGAGGATGTAGCTTGTGGTGCTGTTGATGTGTGTTGCCTTATGCAGAGAGGTTTCCTGTTATTTAGCCTACCTTTACAGACAAAATAATAGAAACACCTGTTGGTCACAGTGCAATTCACCACACAGATGAAACAACATCTCTCTAAAACAGTTTCAACACAACACGAACATTATAACCTTCATGAACGGAGGGTTTAATGCAGGGCTGTGAACCTGATAAAGTGGAAACTTAGAGTCCACCCACCTTCAAACTGAGCAGGTCTAATCAGCCAGAATAAAAAACACCTGTGTGGCTGTGCCTGGTTTTTAACCAAACGTATAGGCTCCTTTTTGCTGAAGACATAATGTCTGGGTGTCATATTACCAAGAAAATATTTAAAGATTTGTTTAAATTACTGGATAAAGTATAAAAAAGACAGCACAAAGAAACTTTCGTCTTTCAGCAGATTAACGTGAAAACACATGCACATGCATAAGTACCTTCAGTGATGCTCAAACTTCCGAGTGAAGTAAAAATGAGCAAAATTCATTTTCCACTTTACATTACTGGATGAGCATCACGTCAATCCAGTCACATTCTACAGTAGTAATCTGACCGCAGCTTTATCACATCACTCCTACAGTGTGTACCTGCCTTCTCTGAGCTGTTGCACTGATGATCATCCCGTTCTCATCCTCTGCATCTTTTAATCATCATACTGATTAATTTAATCCAAAAACACCAAGAGAAATGTCCCAAAATCCAAAATATGAGTAGAGCAGGAGTCTTGCATGTCTGCTGAATCAAAAACAATAGGCTGCCTTGTGCAGACTTGCAGTGATAGAAGTGGAGGGGTTAAAAAAAGATGAGCTGTGTAGGAGGCAGGCGGTTCTTCGAGTGACATCGCGGCCACCGCACCCCTTCTTGGATTATAAATTCAGCATGGATGCCTGCACAAAGCCCTTTCCAAACTCAGAAGGACGCTGTAGCTGAGAAGAGTGGGCCGGTCACTGCTGCAATAATCATGGCACCAGCTGGAGCAAAGAAGGTGAGTGCGCTCACTGAGCTGAGTTAATTCAGATGTCTTAAACTCAGTGTTCAGCTTTTAAATCCGCAGCGCTTTCATCTGCGCACTTTGCTTTTTTTCCCTGCAACTCAAAAAGTGTTTGCACTCTGCCAGCTGCGGAGTTAGGTTAGGTTAGGTTAGTTAGGTTAGGTTAGTTAGGTTCGGCAGACTTTGTGTGCGTCACGTTATGAATTGCTTGTTTTCACGCCTCGATTTCAAATTTCACGCAGAGCATTTTGGAGCGTCTGGATGCGGGAGAGATCGTTATTGGGGATGGGGGCTTCGTCTTCGCTCTCGAGAAGAGAGGTTATGTGAAAGCGGGGCCGTGGACACCTGAGGCTGCTGCCGAGCACCCTGAAGCGGGTAATGCTCCTTCCTGCCTCCCATCCTGCTCAGAGCTTTGGTAAATCCAGTTTGGTGAGTGATCAAATGAGCCATCCTGGGTTTTTCTTTTTCTCCTCAGTGCGGCAGCTGCACAGGGAGTTCCTGAGAGCCGGCTCCAATGTCATGCAGACATTCACTTTCTACGCAAGCGACGATAAACTGGAGAACAGAGGCCACACTCAGCGCTTCACTGTGAGTAGAGCTGCTCTGGTTTTGATCTGAGTGACTGCAGCTGCTCAGACGTCTCATCCTGAGACCTGCAGAGGGGATGGCAGCTTGGCAGCAGAGCTGGCATGAAACCAGCAGTGAAGCAGGTTCAGCTTGAAAGATGAACCAGCTTTCATTTAGAGTGTCTGTCTTTCTTCCTCTTTAAGGGGCAGCAAATAAACGAAGCAGCCTGTGACCTGGCCAGGGAGGTAGCCAATGAGGGTGATGCTCTGGTGGCAGGGGGAGTCTCTCAGACCCCCTCGTACCTCAGCTGCAAGAGTGAGGATGATGTCAAGGCCATCTTCAAGAAGCAGATCGATGTCTTTGTCCAGAAAAATGTTGACTTCTTGATTGCAGAGGTATGTGGTGAACACACAGATTTTTTAATTTAATATTAAAGTTGCTGTTAAGTCAGACATGAGATTAAAGTTACGGCTAGCAGTTTGGTATTTTACATCCATAAATATGACAGAACGGTCACTACTGAAGCAGCAAAGGCTGAGAGATCTGGACTTTTAGTCCTCAGCAGAGGTGTAGCAGTGCATATACCCACCTCTGGGCTGGGGGAGTTATCTTATACCCACCTAAAAATAGTTGTTGATACGTATCAGTCCACGTCTTCCAGAGTTAGGCTGCAGGCAGTCATGTTACAGTTTATCCTGTAATCTGTGGTGTTAATGACTTCAGAGGCTTGGTCCATGACTTTAGTCTTGGAGTGTCTTCTCCCAGGCAACATAAGTACTGAAATAAGATTAATATTTCAGCAGTTTTTATGTTTACGTGGCCTTTTTATTTTTTGTCCTCGTAGTATTTTGAGCATGTGGAAGAGGCAGAGTGGGCAGTCCAGGTTTTGAAGACCACCGGCAAGCCAGTGGCTGCAACTCTGTGTATTGGACCTGAAGGAGACCTGAACGGAGTCAGCCCTGGAGACTGTGCTGTCAGACTCGTCAAAGCGGGTACGACGAATCTACATCTACTGTATGTGTGAGTCCTGACCCGCAGTGGGTGCGCAGCCTCCAACCTCCACCCAACTATCCCATCATGGTACAATGTGTGGACAAATGAGGGTGAGGACATGGTGGACTGTCATCACACTTAGCTGGGAGGGAGAAATGATGCTGGCAAAGGTTAGAGCCGGAGCCTGACAAGCCTGTCATTGTCAGATGTGACTCGTGCAGTTTAAGCTTTTAGAAAGGTCAAAGGTCTCCTCAGGATTTCCATGGTCATGTGACCCTGTTTTAAACATTGTTTAGACCTGTCTGGAGGCAGCAGAGGTGTGATGATACAAACCTCCAACCTGATCATCCGTTGAAATATGCCAGTTTATTAGGTACATTTAGCTAAAACTAATGCAACAGTGCAATAAATTCTACCTTTGTGAAAGATATAATGTTCAGTTCACCCCAGTGAGGTGAGCTAGGTGTACCTAAAGAAAGAATAGATCAAAGCTGCAACAAACAGATGTTAGCGGGACAGCTGAAGAGATTTAAAAGCTGCCGTTCTGTTCCCTGATCAGGTTTTCATGTTTCCTCTTGGTAGGGGCTCAGATTGTGGGCATTAACTGCCACTTTGACCCGGAGACCTGTGTGAAGACTGTGAAGATGATGAAGGAAGGAGTGGAGAAGGCCGGACTGAAGGCTCACTACATGAGCCAGCCGCTGGCCTATCACACTCCGGATTGCAACCGCCAGGGTTTCATCGACCTGCCGGAGTTCCCTTTCAGTACGTACACACTCTGAAAACTGATGCTTCTCAACATTTAGGTCCTAAAGTTTTTACAAAGAAGACCGGAGAGATCATCATGATCCATGAACTCCTCTACAACCGTGTGTTTTCCAACAGGTCTGGAGCCGAGGATCCTGACCAGATGGGACATGCAGAAGTACGCCCGGGAAGCGTACCACGCCGGCATTCGTTACATCGGAGGCTGCTGTGGATTTGAACCCTATCACATCCGGGCCCTGGCTGAGGAGCTGGCAACCGAGAGGGGTTTCCTGCCTGCTGGCTCAGAGAAACATGGCACCTGGGGTAGTGGCCTGGAGATGCACACGAAGCCTTGGGTCAGAGCCAGGTAGAGGATTTTTCTTTTCCACACTTTGTCTCTCAAAATACGTCCCAGTTTGGTTTAAAATAAATAAATAACTCACCCCTCCCCTTAGGGCCCGTCGTGACTACTGGGAGAAGCTGAAGCCTGCATCGGGCCGTCCCTTCTGTCCCTCCATGTCCACACCCGACGGCTGGGGTGTCACCAAAGGCCACACTGACCTGATGCAGCAGAAGGAGGCCACCTCCCAGGAGCAGCTGAAGGCCCTATTTGACAAGGCCAACAAAAGCCAGTGAGCTCCTCCGAGGAATCAGTTTGAAAGGAGAAGTCGAAGGGGGTGGCTTGTGAGAAGGCATACTCACACATTCCCTTAAGTTTACGTACCAAAATAAAGATCGAAATGCTGAAGTTATTTCTGTCTTTTTTTAGGACCATTTTCTTTACTCACACTTCAAATTAGCTTTTCAGCCTTAACCAACAACGAGTGCCTGTTTCCGTACGATGATCACATCTGTGAGCATTGTGTGATAACTGTGACTACAGAGCAGCTGTGAATGCGCCTAAGTGACACCTTTAACACTCCATAAGTGCTTGTTGTCATACAAAACAACTGAATTATGTGTAGCAATAAACTTCCAACTGAACACCAGCATGTGTGAGTGGGATTTGTCCTTGTTATTTATTTATTTATGAGAGGGCTGGGATGTTATTAAAGAAAAATCATAACTAAATCTTCTACAAATGAAATGTTACTTAGCACCTCTAAATTATCCAGGCTGACCCTTTTTAATTAATTCAGGTTAGTATACTGTTATCAAGCTAAAATAGTCCTATGTGTTGTGATCCAGCTAAACTGGTTAATTGCATGCAGTTTCAGATTTGATGTGTTAATCCTGGATGGATGTGGTCAAACAGTGAGTGGGTGAAAATCTAAATCTCAAAAAGAACCAACAGATTAAAAAAAAACATAGCTCTCATTTAAAATTATAATTGTATCAATACTTTTATTATAAATCTAAGAAAGCAAGACAGTGATACCTGAAAACGAGTTCAAAAACACAAGAATATAAGAACATAAGAACAAGACCAACTGGAAACTTAACAAGTACTGCTGCTGCCATCTAGTGGTAATTATAATAATAATAAAAACTAGTTGGGATTTACTTTTATACTGGAAGTCCAAAGAGAAATTTGATATCCTGTGTTTCATCAGTTGATGTATTCTGTCTAAGCAGTGATGTGGAAATATTAGGATGTGGTATTACACCCCTGGCAGACTTTGTTTATAAATATAATAGATGACCTTCACCCTGTGAATTATATTTAAACATTTCCAAGTCTCCTTTCAACGTGCTTTCATGAGACCTGGCACCAGAGGCCCCAAGCCAAAAAGCAGGAAACACATTTATGTTCATATTTCATCAAAACAAATTGAGTGTGTTTCTATTTCAGGACTTCTTATCCTCTTTTTTTTTTTTTTTTTTAGATCTTGCCACCTAAAATTGAAATACTCTTTGTCCCAGTGAGCCGAGTTCATGACTCCAGTAACAACCACAATATCTACGGCCAGCAACCAGCAAGGGCAGAAACATTCTTTAAAATTTAAAATTTATACGATCATCCCACATAGGCCACAAACCTCATTTCACATTTTTGGGCTAACATCATTTAGACTGAGTGATGAGCCTGCTAACTGCTCACAAAGGCCTCCATGACCGGGCCCCCTCCTGCCTTACTGAGCTACTCCATCCCCACACCTTCATGTCAGATTTAACGATATCAGTTTTGCTATTATAATTGTTATTGTCTGTACTGATTCTCTCTGAAACTGGTAGATAAGTGTTCATAAATACAGGAGAGGGTACAAGAGCACGAGTCACCTACTCAACATATGAAAAGAGGCAGATTAATTCTTTGATCAGATTTGTACTGGTGTCATCCATGAACACGAATAAAGGAGGGCATACAAAATATAAAAAATCATGAAATAATTAAATCTCACTAATGCTGACTTTTGTTGCAGCTGGTTCTTAAATATGGACATTCATTATGTTTTAATTAAAATCAAACTTTTCTGTTTTTTTCCAACTAATTGGCTTCTTCTTCTCAGACTTTGGCTCAAAAGAAACTGTATTACACGGACAGCACAGTAATTACTTAACATTTTAGTGACATCGATCACTAAAACTACTCAGTTTTGTTGTATACTTACTGTATTAAATCAACAACAACAGAAATATTAATATCGATCTATTTCTTTTTTTTTTATCGATGATAGTTATATATCATCGATTGGGTATTTTAAACAGACATCTGTAACTTTGTTTGTAATTACATGCCTTTTGTCACAGTCGGTTTGCCGTACAGCATCCGGCCGTCAGCACGTTCCCAGCGTGCTTGCGTCATGGATTTGCCCACGTGCAGATGTTTATGCTCCTCGTGCACGTCTACAAGAGCTATAGATCTATTTGTGGAAAACACAGAGCGACACTGGAGGCAAACAGACAAATAATTTGATTAACAGCGTTAATTCGTCTGAAAAGACAAAACTAATTAGTGTGGATTTATTTTTCTGTCTCTGTCGTTTGGTTTAATAAACTCTTAAGAGTAAAGGGACTGTAAGGGTGCCTTCAAGTAGCCTGGGAAAACAAATATACACAAGTGGTGGTGGTGGTGGTGGTTTTCTTTCCAGCTTAAAACATGTCTGCCTTAAAAAAGATAGAGAAGATAAAGAGGTTTCTTTTATGGACATTATTCCCTAAAGATTAGAGAATGAAACCCTAAACCCTGGTTCTTGGCAAAAAAGTTTTTGTGTGTGTGTGTGTGTGTTTTTTTTTTACATTTAGTATTGTTATTGTTGTTTGATCAGTGTAATAAATGAAGGTCACACAGACAACCTTGAATATTATTATATGACCAACTATCAATAGATAGCTGCTGTTTGTTTCTTCAAATAGCCCACATGCATTCGCGGGAACAAGACACCATGACTAAAAGACACACAAAACGACTACAAACAATTGTGGGTGTTTCTTTGTCGTCGTTTTGCATGACTGTGTGGTAATTTTGTGTCACTCTGTAGTCGTTTTCTATCACTTTTCAACTCCGTGTCTCTTTGTGGTCGATTTGTGTCTCTTTCTGGTTGTATTATGTCCCTTGATGTTGGTTTTCCAGGCGTTGTTTAACGAACTTTTTAACAAGAAATGTTAAGTCACTTCTTACAGATGTTTTGTTATTATAACCGTCTTACTCTGGCCACCCCTCCGGCCCCCTATCGCAGACATTTATCTACAGACATATTTACGTTTCTTTAAAAGAGCGGTTCAAACGTAGTTTTCAAGAAGTTTTGTATTTACTATTTTCTTCCTGGATATGAAGGCAGCATCCGGGACGGGGGGGGGGGTGCAGCAGTGAAATCCCTCCCCGGATTTGACAAACGCGCACGCACCTTGACTGCTTGTAAACAGAAGCTCACACGTGACACCGCGCGGTCGCATTGTCTGCGAGCGGACAAAGAACCGCACGGTCCGCGTTAGTGTCGCTAACCGAGCGCCGGCGTCGCGCAGGTGAGCGGCTAGGTGTCATGACAACCGACGTTATATGCCCCGAAATGAAGCCGACTTTCCCGCTGCGCTCGCACCGCGGTGTCCGGTGAACTTCTTCATGTTCTGGATCCGACCCTCCGGAGGGACAACGACGCTAGATATGGAGTGCGCTGACGCCCGCTCGCACGCAGCTGGCAGCGGGTAAACAAAGCTGGAAATCCTTTGTTTCACCGCCTGATTTTTTTTTTTTTTTTTGCCGGTTTGTTCTTTTCTTCTCCGACGGATTTTACTTTTCTACCTGACGCCTGACGTTAGCTCCGCTAGCCGACGCCGTTAGCCTCGACATCAGAAGAGGGTTTTTTTTTCTAGCTAACGTTAATCTGCGTGTCTGTTTTTACTGGCTGGATGAGATGTCATTCACCATGGAGGACAACTTGGAGTCCGGGTGGGTGTCCGTCCGACCCAGGGTCTTCGACGAAAAAGAGAGGCACAAATTTGCTTTCATCGTGGCCTGGAACGACATCGAGGGGAAGTTCGCCATAACCTGCCACAACAGAACCGTGCAGAGACGGGCCACTTTTCTGGACCCGCTCCTCGACTGTAGCCCCTTCGCTACTGCGCCTCCTGGCCCCGGTGCCTCCGTGGCAGAAAAACAGACCAGAAGTCCGGGCACGACGAGGAGAGATGGAGTCTCCCAAACGGGTAAAGTTAGACCACACTCCGTCCCCAAAGGAAAGCCCACAACAAAGACTGTTGTCGGGGATAAGAAGGATTTGAAAGCCGGGGGTTCACAGACATTAGAGTGCGTCAGCCACACTTTAGGGTCCTGGGATATTGTGACACCCAAAGTGATAGACCTCGAGATCCTGGACCCCGTGGATGTCCCACTGTCTCCGGATGATTCAGACACAGGAGACCGCGAGACCAGCGGGCGTGAGGACTTCAGCTGGGCCGGGCTGTACTCCTTCCAGGACCTGAGGGCAGCCCACCTCCAGCTGTGCGCCGTCAACTCGGACCTGGAGCCGTGTTTACCGTCTTTCCCGGAGGAGCAGTCCGGAGTGTGGACGGTGCTTTTCGGTGCCCCCGGGGTGTCGCAGCGTGAGACGGAGGCCCTGTGCTACCAGCTGCAGGTGTACCTGGGTCATGCCCTGGACACCTGCGGCTGGAAGATCCTCTCGCAGGTGCTTTTCTCCGAGAGCGACGACACGGAGGAGTACTACGAGAGCCTGAGTGAGCTGAGGCAGAAAGGCTACGAGGATGCACTGGAGAGGGCCAAGAAACGCATGCAAGAGGTGAAATAAATCATCCTTATTTCATGTAGTTTGAAGACGAGTTAAACTCTAAAGAAATGCCAGGGCAGGCTCAGTCTCAGGGTTTCTGTGGGTCTTGAAAAGTCTTTACAAGCTACAAGATTTCAGCTTACTCAAAAAAAGCCTGAAAGGTATTTAAAAACAGGCGCTACAAGATGTTTTTGTATGTGGTTTTAACAAAAACTGGCTGAAAAATCTCCCTTGGTTTTGCTCTAGACCTCTGACCCAGTGCAAAGTTCATGTGTGGACATGTGTATAATGCATCCACTTTTTTTTTTTTTTTTTGCTACTCATCGGTTGGTCAGATAAATAAGACACCTGAAGCCCACCTTGGGATGTGAGAAACTGAAAATAGCACTTTCCGCTCTTTTATAGACAAAAACATTAATGGCAAATTGAGAAATAATCTGCAGATTAATCAGTAATGAAAATGATAGCACTAGTTTAAAGATTAATTAATAATTTAAAATTTATTAATAGCATTAGGAATTGTTGCTCAGAAGTACTGTTAAAAATATGATGTGTAAAAATACATGCATGCGGTAAACAGTTCTAGGCTGGTTCTTCTGGTTTTCATTGGTATCTTTCATTCTGTGCCCAGTACACAGGCACATTGTGCCTCATGGTCGGCTCATTCTCCTCCTCTCCCTTTGTGCCCCTGGCGATAAACCATCTGTTGCTGCACGTTCACAGGCCTGTAATATGATCAGGTCCGGCCAGACATCACACTGCAGTTGGCTGAGCAGTTTGAAGGGAGTTACCCAGAAACACAGGGGAACAATTAGAGGTGGAGTTACAGAAATGACGCGTCACCACAGCTGCTGGGATTGTTTCACTGTTAGTGCAGATAGCTCAAGACACACGTTTAGCTCAACAAGCACGTGAGAAGCTGCCGTATATATTTTCATTCATGTCCAATGTTACCAGGCGGTTAGAGCAAACGTAAGAGATGAATCCAACTGGAGCGATCCAGATACCACAATGAAGTCTAAGTAAAATCCGGGTCGTGATCACTCTCTGTGTTTGAGAGGAAATAAAGTCTTTCACCTCCTCTGTTGTTTTGTTCAACAGATTGACACACAAAGCACAAACAGCTGGGTAAGGGCTTGGGCCCAACCAGGAAGAAATTATTTTCATGACATAATGTCTCACTTATACACTCAGAGGCCACTTTATTAAGTATGTCGGTAAAATCTGATGCAACTCAATACATCAAATCAGCCTCAAACTGTACCTTTGAAAATATAATAGTTGTGTTTATTATGGAGGCTGCATCTTACAAACACGAGGTACTCAGTACTCAGTAATAAACATACAGTTCAGTTAACGCCTTTCAGAAAGCTTTGACAAAAACTGGCCATCGTCAGCTTTGTAAAGGAAGAATATGTGGCAGAGCCTTTGTACTGGATTGCATTAGACTGTATAGGTTTACCTAATAAAGTGGCCTGGGAGTGTGTGTACCAGAGCTCATCAAACATGTTAAAGGTTACACATAGATTTGGCCTAACGTAGTATAGGACATGTAGGATCCTGCTGTTAGTAGTGAGTTTCCTGGATTCTCTTTTGTTGCTGGGAAAACTGGTCAAAACAAGGATGATAAAGGAGGTCAAATAATGTGTCTATCTGCCATGTGAGGAGAGTACAGTGGCACTGATGGTCCAAATTATAGACAGCAGTAGAGATGAAATTATCAATCAGTTTGTTTATGGACAGAAAATTATTTGGGAACTAGTTTTACAATAGATTAATCATTCTAAGTATAAAAAAAGGCAAAAATTTCTGCTGTTTGAAGTCGCCTCTTGTGCGGTGTCAGCAACAACGGAGGTCGTATCTATTACAGGACAGTTTTACTAGATTGCACGTGCTTCCATTTTCCTGGTCACTAAGTCCACTTATGATAAACTTTGACTGTAGGTAAGATAATAATCAGAGTGTTGACCTGATCCCAGTAGTCAAGAGGCCATAGATTTAATAGCACGTTGAGATCAGAAGAAAAGCAGGACACATAAATGCTTTACGTCTGTTAAAGTAAAATGAGAGTTTTACTATATTTGACCTCTTGAGTTACAGTTGAATGATGGGTTACTCTGCAATGATTGGTCAATTTACACATACTTGAACAACTATTGTAATCATTTTTCAAGCAAAACTGCCCAAATTTTGCTTCAGCTTCTTTAATTTGAGGATATGATACTTTTCTTTGTCATATATGAGAGTTTACTTGAATATCTTCGGGTGTGTGATTTATGGAGCGTATTTTTGCAAATTTTCTGACATGTTGTAGACCTTCAATGGGCTGGCCTGGGTAATTGGTGTGTATGGAGCAGATGGAGAATCACTGTTGTGCCTGCACCACAACTTTTCACGAGATGCAGCCTCGATCTCCGGACCCTGTGATGTCTGATGATAACTGGGCCAAATACGCAGAAGGACTGAAGGTGGAAAACACTGATCAGATGTTGGACATACATCTGTCAATCATTGACCACAGACTTGAACTCTTTGTGGCCTAATGTTCCTAAACGCTCACTTACAGTAAACCTGACACCGTACAAGCTAATAGTTACATGTTATTGGCTTTGCTGAGCTCTTTGTTGTTGCTGTTGTCAGGCAGTGATAAAGTAAGGTGCATGAACACTGATGAAACTGTGAATAATGTCCATCACAAATCTCCACACCTCATGTCGACATATTTAAATGCACATACACACATTTCAAACTCAGAGGTGTCTCAGTTTAATGCAGTATAATTCAACAGCATCACAAACTGAAACACAAGCTTCTCGTAGTTGTGTTGGATGCAGGAGAACTGTGCAGGTGTAAAAACCTGAGCGACGCTGACAAGGCTGGACGACTGGATCAGAGCACCTCTGAAATGTCAGAGCTCATTGGGTGCTCATCAGTGTAAACACTGTACAGAATTAAACCACAATGCTCAAAGGATGTGTGGCAGTAGGTCTGAGTTCAGCTGATTTACAGGTGGTTTCAGCTCCACAAAGAACCTTGCTGTTGAGCGCTGTTTGTGGGGAAAGATAACCGGTGTTCCCTTTTAGACGTACTCCGCTTTTCAGTTTCAAAAGAGCCTTTAAACAGCGTCTGCTCAGATCACAGTCGAGGCGTGTTCCTCCTATGAGATATTTCAATTAAAAGTCAGAGAGGAAAGAACTGCAGCAGCACGGAGCAGATTTAGCACAGACAAACTGGAAGAGTTAGTCCTGATGATAGGGCTGGAGCGGCGCTGCTAGGGCTCATATCACTCAGAACATCCTGTAATTATGTACTCATTGCACATTGGAGTGCTTTCTGGAGACTTAACAGCTAAAATTTGCACATGGACATTTATTTTTTTAGATGACATCTGTCAAATAAGTTGGAAAATAGAAAAAGAAGTACATTTAATGTCACACACTAAGCAGTCACAGGCCCTCTGGCTCTCATCAACAAATAGATCTAACTATGTAAATACAATTACAGCAGGAAATGAGAACGTTGCTTTATTACACACACACAAAGAAAGAACAGCCCTGTCGTAATAAAAGAAAATGCCAATCCAGTGCCAGTGATTTATCCTGAAATCCCCCAGCACATGAAAATCTTAAAAGTTTGTTTGAATCTGAGTTTATAAGTTAAAATGGGACATAAACAGCAAAGCTCTTCCTAGCTGGTGCCCAGGCAGGAGTCGGCTCATTTAGCCCAGGGGTTTTCCTGGCTGGCTGCGACTGCAGGGGCAGGGAGTCGGTGTACGGTTGGTCAGTGGTTACCAGGGAGACACAGGCCCAAGGTAAACAGTAGGAGCAGTGTTCGAGCTGAATCGTGCAGTGTCTACCCCGGTCCCCCAACGTGGAGGGCTTTGGAAAAGCAGCCATGAGTTAATATAAGAGTCTCTATTCATATCTATAAAGAGAAGAGCACTTTATTCAGGATTGGGCGGTGGTACATTTCAATATTATCTGAGGCAGAAGTGAAGGAGGAGTATTGTGGTGTATAAATTGGAGCTACTGGTTTCTGAGAGCTGGGAGATGAATTGTATTTGTGTGTACAATAGCTGTTTTGATAGCGTTTATCTCAGGAACAATGAGCAGTCTGTGGATAGCTGGACATATGGTATGAATCAGCAACAGTTGGGGCCAGTTTATTCTCATTGTACTACACTCAAACAATGCATTTTATGGTATTCCTGACCACACATACCAGCATGCCTGCACTCACTGGGAGACTCTCACAGTCTTTACTCTTGTTCTTACAAAATTGGCTTGTTTGATTTTTTTTTTTTTTTCTTTCTTCGAGCTTTCAAAGAGCTTTTGTTCAGGACTCACTGTAGATGTGACTTAGTCAGAATTAGACCCACTACACACTAAAATCCAGTTTTGCCAGCAAACGTAGCAATGCTAGCATCACCTCCTTGGTCTTGTTTAGTCGTAATACTATTAAATAAGTTGTTTTGCTGTACACTTGACAATCTCATTGATAAATCCCATGAAAGGTCACACCAAAGCTAGTGAAACAGTGCCAGATATTTACAGATTCCAGCTTCTCATGTGTGAAAATAATCGTAAGTGTTTGTTAAGGTGGTATTTGTTAACAGAAAAATATGAAACAACACCAGCCTTGTCCTCCTTAAAGTGGAAGACGTCGCACCTTGTGGATCTTTTTCTGCACCAACTTCCCGGTCACACCTTTTCCCTCTGTGTGTGTGTTTTGTCCCCAGGTGTTGGACAAGCACAAAGCCATGGACAGCATGGTGGAGCTGCTGCAGGTGTACCCTGAGGAGGACGAGGCGTATGGGGAGCTGCTGGAGGCTACGACTCAGCTATACCACTACCTACTTCAGCCTTTCAGGGACATGAGGGAACTGGCAATGTTGCGCAGACAGCAGATTAAGGTAACACATACACAAATACCATCTGTTTTAGGGCTTGATTTAAGTAGGGTTAGATCTCAGCATAGAGGCTAACTGGTCTGTCCTGGAACACACTTTGACTTGTGTCAGGTTGCCTCTCTACTTCAGCGTGTTCCACCAGTTACAGTGCTGTCTTTGTGGTTTTAAAAGCCAAGGTTAGTGCTGGGAAATGAGCCCTGAACCACTGCATAGTACAGTCCTCCATGGAGCCTGCCCTTCTAAGCCCACTGTAATGACATTAGCATTAGTTGCTGAGGCTACATGTGGTGGTGATGGTGTAGCGGCCGATCCGTGCTGCCCTGTAGCTTTGCATCTGGGGGCTGTGGAGGGCAGAGGATCAGCCAGAGAGGCTTTTTCCCCCGCCCAGAGCGGCTTAACAAGCAGCATAAGTATTATTACAGCAGCCACTAAACCACTCAGTAATTCTGCAGCCTCAGCACACTCCTCTGTTTTCCACACTCTTTCTCCACTCCATCTTTGTTGTTTTTCTTCATTAGAGGCTTGAAAAGGGAAGTAAATCCGCAGGCTAATCTGTACTGTCTCCCAGCCTTCACAGAGCTGGGTTCAGCGTTAACACACTCCTGGTCAGGTCAATAGGTCACAGTTCTGCTTCCTTCTTGGACACTTGTTCAACAGCCCAGCAGGAAGACGTAACTCACACTGGGGTCCAAAAGCCTGAGAGGATCCGAATGAGTTAAACTGGACAGAGCGTTGATGTTTCGTTACACAGTGTTGATTTCTGTTAAACTGGACACATGCTGTCCCTGTGTCTGTCTCTGTGTCTTTCCTTCTCTCTCATAGACACTTTCAGTCATTCACCCTCTGTTGTGTTGTGAGTACTTGCCCTTCTCTAACCCACATTCCTTGCACAGCATGCTTATCCAGCATTGTGTCACAATCGAACACAAGTGACTGCGTGGGTGTGTTTATGAGTTTGTATTATGATGGTATTTGAGTTTTTGGGCGGATGCTGATCTAAATTTAGTAATTTCACTGCATCAACCAAAAACGTATGCTGCACTTTTTCTGAAAAGATAAGTCTGGTCATATTATGTATGTTTGTTCCTTTCTTACATGAGCATGTTCTTCATGAACATGGGCGCTGTAGTTTATTTGGGCTCAGTCCCACATACACCGTCCTTTGAGGAATGTTTGCTAAAAACTACAGAGCCCAGCTGTTTTAATTATGTAATTATTTATATTATTATTATTTTTTATAATTGCAAGTATATATTCATGACCTGCATCAACCTGTGATTTATTTCTTGAAAAACAATCAGCTCTAACAATCTTGCTAACACTGTAGAAAACAATACTGTGAAACTTGTGTCAGAAGAAGAAATGCTTGGACGCTTCAGGTCACTTTTACCTGACGGCTTTGGATTCTGCTTGTTTCTGACATGCTTTATGACTCTTCCTGAGAATCTGAACTCTGTACGAAGTTTCCGGCTTTACCACCTGCTCCCCTCAGGGTGACCCAACGGCTGAAAACAAAGCTGTATGCAAATGAATCCTTCATGCCAGCAGAGGCAGTTGGTTCCTCCCAAACTGATGAATCAGGGGATCATTAGAGAGGTTTTCTCCGTTGTGAAGAAAGGGAAGGAGAGGACATCAGGAATTAGGACACAGGATACTGTAATTTACATGCAGTTTGCATCCTTCTTGATGTCGCAAAGGTAAAGATGGGAAAAAAGATGAGAGCTGCAGCTGAGTATCAGCTGCTTGCTAGAATTGCAGCCTGATCTGACTTTATCTGCAAGTGTGAAAACACGTGACACCTGTGAAGCCACCACGGTGCCTCAAGCTGCAAGTTAAATCCTTATAATGAAATGGACTTAAGGTCTAATCAAGTCGACCTGAGGCGTAAAACAGCCGAGGGAACTTTGTACAGAAAAATATCTTGGCAGCTTCAGATTACATGTTCTGTCAGACCCGTAGTTCAAAAGCAAAAGATATTCAGTTTAAAATGATCTGAAACAGAGAAAAGTAGCACATCATCACATCATTTTAACTCCGCTGTAGACGTCTCAGATTAACAGAGCCGGTGAATCGCACAGCAGATGGATAGATGAATGAATGGTCACCTGAGTGAATCAGGAAACAAAGGGTGTCAAGTATTTTGGTGAATGGAGAATGGTGCATTGTGGGACAGCCCTATTACATGTCGGAGCGGTGCAGCGTGGGTGTCCTGTTGCCTGGAAGGTCAGAGTCCAACCATGAATTAAAAATGTGGTTTCTCAGTCTGAGGGTAGTTTTGTAGCTCAGCGAGCTCCAGTTACTGTTTCACATTGGCTGTATTATTACATGGCAACTGTTGTCATGGTGGTCCTGACACACCTGCTGTGTTTACGTTCAGTGGTCAAGCAAATTTTACACAAATTTGAAGTGTCACATGGCACAATAAGCAAATGACGTGATGACGTAGATTAAAGTAAATAGTCGGGCTGGATATCGTCACTCATCTCAGAATCGATTCAGTTTGATTCATTACATCATGTAAATATCAGTGTTTTTTAAAGCCATTAAAAAACTTAAATTCCTCAGATTTTAGAAGCTGGAACCAGAAAATTAGGGACATTTATTCTTGAGAAATGGCTGAAATGATGAACCAATTATTGCCAGTTAATTAACTGTTTCAGCTTTAGACGTGACCAAAACTGCTTTACTAATCAAATATAGTTTTATTTCTTGAAAAGGAAAAATAATTTCCTCAAACAGCAGGGCACTGTCAGCTCAAAGGAGGAAACGGTGCATGTGTTTGGGACTATTTTCAGCAGCAGGATGTTGTGTTTTCAGGATCAAAATAAACTACAGTGCCTGTGTCTGTTGGGCACTTTTTAATAGGATACATTTATTTGTTTGTTTTGGACTTTTAAGAATAAGAATAAGAAATCCTTTATTAGTCCCTCAGTGGGGAAATTGCATTTAGCAACAGCAAGATTACAGCCAG
>JBBMJY010000008.1:17263639-17289599 GCA_037833715.1 Toxotes lorentzi | reverse complement strand
ACAGCTGCTGTAAAAAGTAAAATATACATACATAGATAAATAAGTGAAATAAATATGGGCTGGAGGTTGTTGAGTGAAATAAATATGGGCTGGAGGTTGTTGAGTGAATTTAACTCGGGTCACCGAGTTAAATTCACTTTTTTTACTGTTGACAGTAAAAAAAGAAAAAAATATTTTAAACTTTGTTTGCCATCATCTCAGCCTTTAAATCAGTGCACTTGTGGAACTGAAGTAGTTGCAGCTGCCTAGTATCTAACACTTTTACTCACAAAAAGGCCGTTGCATGCTATTTTAACCAAATGAGATAAGGGCCACAGTGACACACTTTAACATGGGTACTTCTATTTTCAGAGAGTTTGTCATGTCTGTGTTTTGTCACGAGCAGCTGTTAACCAGAGGTGTTAAAGGAAGTCATTCAACACCTGACGCAAAAAGAGTGGTTAAAAAAAAAAAACAAGTCGTGGATGACTTGAGAACAGATACTCTACTTAATTATGTAGTTTGTTGACTGGTATTTACAGACATCCTAACACACTGAACCGTGTCTCAAAGCTGCCATGCAGCTAAAATAAATTATTGCGATAGATGTGGCTCAAAATGTAGAAGTACAGAAGTCTCAGAGACCTCATCTCTCCTCAGTCTGTCTCACACTGTGTGATTATGAGTAGTGATGAGTGAATGGTGTTTACATTGTATGTGGTAGCGGTGGTGTGTTATTCATGGGGCAGGGATTAGGTCGGGTTAACCAGGAGGCAACAGAGGGAATTACTGTTTGTATATTTGTCACTTTGCCTGTATGTAAATCAGCTTCACAGGTTTATGTTAAACCTGGTCACTTTAGTTTCTGCTGAGAGCTTTGTTTCTTCTTTTCCTGCATTTTGGTGAAACTGAAATTTATTTTGGTCTGCAGATAGATTGCACTGGCAAAAGAAAAAAAAAACACAATAAAGGAGGTAGTTACTCCCAACAACAGCAGTGCAGTAGTGGTGTAGTATTTCCCTATACGTCCAGATGGTGTGTAGTGTATTGAAGTGAAAGCGAGTATAGGAACAGGGGATGCATGTTGATGGTGGTGTGCACAGATGCTTTCTGCTTTGCATAAAACCAGTCTAACAGACAGACAGTCGAGGGCCAACTTGACGCAGAGATGTTTTCCTTTAGTTTGATTTGTCAGTGAGGTCAGCAGGGACAAACTGAACCTCAACAACAACAACAACAACATGTAAAGGAGGTAAACAACAAATGGTTTTTAAATGCCACTGGTGTCATAGACAGTGTGACATGTCAGCAGGTCTGACTGATCTGCTGAGGGTAGGTTTCTCATCCGTTTGGCTCCCTGTAGGTGTTACATTTGGGACTCCTGTTAGACGTCTTCCCATGTAGGTGCTGCTCTTTCATTGCTTAGATACTGTACTGTATTGCCTTCAGCTGAAGAATACCTGAACAGTGAGATCATGGCGAAAAGGTGACCCGAGTTAAATTTTTTCTTTGGCATTTTCTTTCTCTTGTTGCTTCTCTCATTCCTGATTTTTTTTTTTCTTTTTCTTTTCTGGTCTCTGACGTAATCTCTACTCCCCCACTCGCTCCCGGTTTCACCCCAAAAACCACTCCCTGTTCTCGAGCCTCACGTGCAGACACACTCTCACAGTACAACGCACTGAGCACGCTGGCTGACATAAATCAAGGCCTTTGAGGTTTGTTGGTGATTACCATGGTCTTGTTTATTTTTGAGCACCCACACACATCTGTTTCACATTGAGATATTAACGTATGACTGTACGTACGTGAGGCCCCTCACAGGGAGGTTAGCTCAAAGCCTGTGTACATTTTGTTCCTGGGGGTTGTGTTTCACAGTCCGCTCCCGGGACAGGACTCCACGTGGCACTGCCTTTTCCCCGTTTCTCACTCTTTTCACATGGCCTGACACGAGCTGGTGAGCAGTGAGACATGAACTCGGGTCCACATGTGATGTTGCACCATATAAAATAAACTCCCTCCTGAGTGCATTCAGATTCTTCTGCTTTGGTATCAGAGATTTTTTTAAATCTTTTATACCAGCCCAGTAGGACACTGGGTTAGTGTCACTCTAAACACAAACATGCACAGGCATGCCTCCGGTCACTACTCTGTATTACCACCATCTGCTGTCACTTCCTGGTATTACACAGCACTGTAGTGAATTATCTACCGGGGGTTTTCACACTTGGAGGTGAGCTGTGGAGGAAGAGGAAGTTAATTACTCTGACACAACTCAGACATTATACACGTACAGTTGTGTTCAAAAGTTTTGGGGCAAATCATATATGTTGCTGATTTTTTTTCAGTCAGACAGAGAATTAAAAAAAAAAAAGCTTTTCCACAAATCATAATGCACAGTTACTTTTTATTTTTACTTAATTTCTCTTAAAATAATAGAGAAAACAGTAATTGTGGCATGTACAGCAGTTTGGCCATAGTAAGTCCATACTTGGTAAACACGTCCTCCCCCTCCTCCTCCTTTGACAGATATCACAGCTTGCAAACATCTTCTGTCTCTGGCCTCTTCCTGCAGATCACTTCAGGTTGTGAGATATTTTAGGTCCTGTGCACACAACAGGTCTGAGATCTGTCCACAGAGTTTCAGCTACGTTCAGGTCCGGGGGCTGTGGGGGGCGTTCCAAAAGCACCAGCTTGTGTTTATTGAAGTGGTTCATGGAGGATTTTGAGGTTTGCTTTGGATCATTATCCTGATGTACAAGCCAGCTCCCTTTCTCTTTCACTGTCTTGACTGGCTGCAGGACATTTACATCCAGAATTTGCTGATATTTAACTTCCCTGTGTCTGTGCAGTGTTTCCTTGTTTGCTGCAGGGGTTGTGTTTATTTTTTTCACTCCTCACTGTGTAATTTGCCCGGCAGGTAGCCCAGACTTTTGCAATACAACTGTATTCTTAGATCCAGTGTGACACTGAGGGTATCATTATCTCCAGTGGCCTTTGCAAATGAACGTCCATAAATCTGCTTAGAAGTCACTGAAAAAACAAAACAAAACGGCCTTTGTTATTTTATAACTTCAATCATCATGTTTTTAGGTTTTCTTCAGTATCAGGATAATCCAGAGAGAGTTGTCTGTACCTCCATGGTTTTAATGGTCCTAGTTCTCTAAAATGTAAACAAATAAAATCTAAAAAAAAAAACTGGGCTTATGTTGGAGCTCACAGCAAACTCACTGAATCTATGGAAACATTATTCTCTCTGTTTGAATCTCCCAAAACTGAGGCTATGATTATCTCCTAAATGGAAGTAATACAAAAATAATAAGAAGAACAAAATCCATTCATATAAACTTGGACTTGGAAAACACCTGGTCTAATACCGACTGAGCTTTGTTGACTTCACAGATGCAAATACTATATATTTGACCTGCTGTAACCCCGACAGATCTCCCTGGAGACGGAGCGCCTGGGCCCTCGTCGTGTGGAGAGCCTGAGGAAGGAGGATGAGGAGTGGCAGAAGAAGGCTCACTCCGCCGTGCTCTCCATACAGGACCTGACTGTCAAGTTCTTTGAAACCACGACTCGAGCCCAGAAAGGTAAACACAGAAAGGAGGCATTTCCTCTCTTTATGAAGCCATGTGGGGCTTTGTCTTTGCTGCGACCTTTGAACCTTTGTGTTGAGTGTTTATTCAGTAACAAAGTGCAGTTAACACGGCATATGGAGATGATTGAAAACTAACATGCCCCATCACACATCCTCATCTGTGACCTCTCACATACCAGAGTGTTTTCAATAAGTCCCCCCTTTCACCAAAACTATTTTAATCCCCAAACCATCTCAGCTATGCAGTGAAACATGTCAGCTGATTTCTGTTTAGACGTGGAACACATTTCACTTCAATGCACTCTTCTGACACTGAGGGCTGCAACTAACAATTATTCATTATTGTCTTGATTAATCATTTATTTATTAAACATTGAAGAAGGCCCATCCATCGTCGTCTTCGTGTGTCTCGTCATGTTTCTGCTCTGGTTCATTTCTGACAGTCATACACTGTAAATGTGTTGCAGCTCTGTATGAGCGTATGCGTGCTGACCAGAGGAAGTTTGGCAAGTCGGCGTGGGCGGCAGCGGTCGAACGAATGGAGCGGCTGCAGTACGCTGTCTCCAGAGAAACTCTGCAGCTGATGAGGGCCAAAGAAATCTGCCTCGAACAGAAGAAACATGGCCTGAAGGAGGAGGTAAAGCATGACACAAGAGTGAAGCTATAGAAGCTATAGTGGAACAAATGTGAGACATAAACACTGAGAGAGAAGGGAAAAAAAACAGATAATGGTCATGTTAGAAAAATGACCTCATGGCTCAGCCATCCTGTAATGGAGTGAGTAACATCCTGGTCCACAACAGTGACCAGAAATGACTCACTGGGAACGACTGTCGGGGTCAAATGTTTGTTTTACGTGTGAAAATACTCACACGCTGTAATTTACCTGGTCTAAACTGGAGCGGTGTAGTTCAGCGCTCAGGGAGAACAGGAAAACTGCCTCAGGTTCAGTTTCCACCGGGCCGCTTCCATTAAAAACAAATGCACAGTCAGGCAGCGCCGCGAGCACTTTGGAAAAATCACCCAGTCTGTGACAGATGCCCTTTGGCCTGTGGAAGAGCAAACTAAAAGTGTGGCTGTGGATTTAGATGCAGAGTCTGCAAGGCGGGGAGGATGCCATGCTGCGTCTGGACCAGCTGGAGGCGCTGTACTATGAGTTACAGCTGCAGCTGTATGACATCCAGGCCGAGGTGCTTCACTGTGAGGAGCTGCTGCTCACTGCTCAGCTGCAGAGTCTGCGCAGGCAGATGACAGGTGAGCTGCTGGTTTTCTTCTTTCTCCACAGTTTGTTTCTAAATGTGGGCTGATAAATTAATAATGAATTAAATCGTCATCAGTTGCTTTACAGCAGCTTTTTGAACTGAGGACCTGTACAAGGCAGCGATCTGATGAATCTGTTGTCACGTTGCTACAGATCGACAGGATGAGGTGGTTTACTACGATGCCTTTGAGAGCCCTGATGCCATGAAGGGAGTAGAGGACCCTGCCACGCCGCCGTCCCCCCTCAGAGATGAAGAACTCAGCCTCCTGCAGCAGAGGACGCGGCAGCTCGAGGCCCGCCGCGGTCGCATCACTGCCAAGAAAGTCTACCTCAAAAACAAGAAGGTCAGCACTGGCCACCAACGATGACGTCGGACTTTGTTAGATGGAGAAGACGCCTCCAGTCACGTGACGCTGTTTTTGGTTTCATGATTCACGTGTCATATTTTTTTCTTTCATAGGAAATCTGTGTCGTCAATCACAACCAGAAGATGCAGCAGCGACAGGGCAGCCTTGGTGACAGCAACTCTCCCCAGTCACTGCAACAGGTGAGAGTCAGTATCTGCATGTTTACTGCATTACTACTACTAATGTAAGAATTAATAACCCCCCCCAACCTGAAAACAATCACACTACTACATCAAATCTACTGTGTTGTTTCCTGTAAAGGGAGGAGAAGCTGAAGACGACGATGAAGCCAAACGAAATGCCAGAGTGAGTCAGGAGAGACAGACGACTCTGGACAGACTTCGCAGCCTCAAACAGGTGAGAACTCGGACTAATGTCTAACTCAGCCCGACACTGAATCAGCGTGTCTGCATCGGCGTTCACCTTATTTTCCTCCCCACACAGCGTTATCCAGGCCAGGTGACTCTGAAGTCCAGCCGGTTGCGTCTGAGTCAGGCTCACGGTCGGAGGAGAGCAGGACAGCAGCCGAACACCCAGGCAGCCAGCGTTCAGACCGACTGCATCTCCGACCTCCCACAGCTCTCAGCTCCGCCCCCGCCTGACGCCTGCAGCTGTGACAGCGTGTCCTTACCAACAGTTGAACTTGAAAATCTCGACTATTCGCCTCCCTTTCTCTCTCTGCCTCCCCTCCCAGCTTCCCCATCTGTTCTTTCACTGGGTCCTCCGCCTCCTCCCCCGCCTCCCCCACCTCCTCCTCCTCCTCCGCCGCCGCCGCCGCCACCTCCTCCCTCAGAGGACCGGCAGCAGGGTGAAGACAGGGAGAAGAATCCCACAGACAGCCCGGCGCGGCAACACAACTGCGAGTCCGAATCCGCCTCACTTCCCCTGGCTCCGTTTTCCCCTCGGTTCTTTGACAGCAGCCAGCTGCTGACGGCGAGGAAGAAGCTGAGGAAGACGGCCTCGCTGGACTCGTCTCAGTGGAGGAGAGGTGAGGAGGAGGAACTCTTCTTCTATCTATAAAGAAGTGTTTGGATTAAAGTACTCCTTCAGATTTCAGTCCTGGTTGATCTGGTGACACCTGTGGTTGCTGCTGTATCTGTTTACAGTGCAGCCAAACAACGTCACATTGTTTATGGCTCCATCGACATTATACTTCTTCTCATTTACATATTTTTGTTTTTGTTGTCAGACAGTTTAACAAGTATTAAATGATTATTTAAGTTATTAATTTGTTTTATTTTATTTAAAATCCTCATTAAGCAGAAACTGTGTGTGTGTGTGTGTGTGTGTGTGTGTGTGTGTGTCTGCAGCGAGCTCCCCCATGGACGAGGTGCTGGCTTCGCTCAAACGGGGCAGTTTCCACCTGAGGAAGGCCGAGCTGCGAGTCCTAGCCCCCGACCCGGACGACGACAGCAACAACATCCTGGCTCAGATCAGGCAGGGTGTCAGGCTGAGGAAAGTACGGACCCGGCCGGAGCAGCAGCGTCACGCCAAGAGCTTCCCCCACTCGGCCGACGCTCTGACGCGCAGCATCCACGAGGCTCTGAGGAGAATCAAAGAGGCTTCGCCGGAGTCTGAGTCTGAGGACGAAGGCCTCCCATGCACTGACTGGGAAAACTAGTTTAGCCTATCTGAAGATTTGTTTTTAAAAAACAGCATCTTTTATGGATCTGAGGAGCCACAACGAAGAGAAACGATGGCTCCAGTCAAGGTGACAAGCCAGGGCTGAATCACCTGGAGACACCTGGGTGCAATTTGAACAAAAACCCTTGATTTTTTTTTTTTTTAATTTCAGAAAATGGTTCAGATTTTTTTCATACTTCTGCATGTTGTTTGTAAAGACGGACCACTAATCTTTTTTTTTTTTTATGTCGCTGCTGTGGCATTCTGGGCGAGGATACAACCTCTAACCTCTCATTGAATCGGTCTACATGTCGGAGTCGTACTGTACTGTAGCTTTCTGTGGTGGGTTTGTTTTTGGAAGTGAGTGCTTTGTTTTTACGTTTACGTATTCAGACTCTCCGCTGAATGTGTTTACCGTACGGTTTTACGTTTCGTACTGTAAATGTCAGAACATAAACATGCCTAAACACGAGTGCAGGATAGGACAGTTCCCTCTCACTTCAAAGGAAGAATTTCACATTGTGGGAAATACAGCGTCTGCCTGCAGATGCTTCATGATTCGCACATAGAACTGAGACATGAGAGAGTATTTCCCAAAATGTTGAACTGTTCCTTTAATTGGCCACAGACTCGAGGTGGAGCTGCCACAGGACTGAAAGTTGCACAGCTTGGTCTTTGGGCCATTTTCATCATCCTGGTGGGAAAAAAAAGCCAAAACCAGCATTGATTGTGTATTTGGAGAATCAGCCATGACTGTTTTAGCATTTCCCCTTTTAAATGATAAATAGATTCGTATAGAAACAGATATTTATAAAGTAAAATATGATACAAGAAGAGGAGGAAGGATATCAAACTTAATTTGAATCTCCATCAACTGGTTCAGAGGTTTTCAGACTGTGAGGCCTCCTCAGACACTTTAAATCCTTCTCAGAGACATAACTCTAACATAACTCACAGACACGAGACACGTGTTCAAAGATTCTGTGTTACCTTCAGTTCACAACTGTATCATTGTCTCCGGTATCCACCGCAAACAAACGTCCATAAATCTGCTTAGAGATCAGAGAAAAAAAGACGCACCTTATAACAACAGAACCTGCCTGAGAATTGTCCCGTTTTTAAGTTTACTTCAGTATCAGAGTTTTTCTGTGACAGTTGCGTCTACGTCCGCAGGTGCAGTGCAAAGTGGAACTGATAAAAGCTAATTCAGCGTACTTTAAATGGTGCTGCTTTGACAAAATGTAAACAAAACATAGGCCAAAAAAAAATCTAAACAAAAAAAACAACTGGGCTCAAGTTGTAGCTCATAGATAACTAACTGAATCCATGGCAACATGAAGTGCTTACCTGCACAGGATCAGACCGAAGAGGCTCAGTCCAAACCATAACCATTCATAACAAACGTCACCTGTTGACTTGTGCGTCTTCTACTTTTTCCTCTTCTAAAGATGCTTTTAACACCAGGTCAGTATTTTGACAAAGTAAATATATATAAATAACATTTATATTATAGCCTGTTGAAATATAAATGATTACTTGAATCTACCTTTGGTCGTTTTTGCTGATCGACTGTTTTTACTGTCAGAATTGGAAAAATGGCCGAATGGATTTACAGTAATGTTTTAATGAGTAACGAGCTCATCCTCTGTTAACTCACTCTTCACATGACAAAAAGGAAACTAATAAATCTGTCAGTGACGGTGAGCAGTGGCTGAAGCTGATCATGAAACTCTTTGTGGAGCTCTGATGTTTAAATACTGGTAGAATCAATCGATCGACAGGGGAGTGATCTACAGTTATTTCAATAATCGATCAATCATTTGAGACTCCGATTATTTTCTGGTTGCAGCTTCTCAAACGTGACGATTAGCTGCGTTTTATCTGTCTCATATTATTTTAAACTGAGTTTATTTTTTGTTTTGGACTTTTGGGGAAATGTTTAAGAAAGTTCCTCCCTCTTCTTAAAAAACGCTTTAAACACTCGTGTGTAACAGACTCCAGATGTGGAGCAGTTTGGATACGTGATAACGCAGCAGATCGAAGCCTGTCGGCAGAGTTGTTCAGCTGAAGTCTAACACTTTACTGCCCCCTGCTGGTGCACACGCACCCTCCTGCTCTCACACACCCGACAACATTTGGGTCATGTGATGTTTTAGTTGTTTTTACTGTCATTTTATTTACCTGAGAGTCTCTCTCTCTCCGTTTCTACTGCCTTGTTTTTGTTTTCCAACCTTTCTTATTTACTTAACGATGTTGTTGTTTGAGTTAGTTGTGTGTGTGATTTTATACCAGCCTCTTATTATGTATGAACTGTGTCAAACTAAACTCACTTCTTCCTGTATTTAACCAGTCATGCACTGAGCATCACGGCTTCGTTTAAAGGAATAAGTGAACATTTATTCTCTTTCTTGCTGAGAGTTGGAGTTGGATGAGAAGCTTAGCATAAAGACTGGAAACGCTGTTGGAATATGTTACACCAAATTAAGGATTTCTGCTATTTTGCCAATGCAAATGATTTTACTTCATTTAATAAGTGTTACACTTACTGGTGTCCCTGTAGTGTATTTACATTTATGGTCTTGAAGATTTTAAATTATTTAATCCATTTTTAGCTTTTATCTCAAAATTACTGATTAAAAAGTCACAATTCTGACTCACTATGTCAAACGTTTGACTTTTCATCTCATATTTTTTATTTTTTTTAACATAATTTTCTTCTTAGCGTGAATATACATCATCAGAATATTTACATTTACAGATTAAACCAGATAAAACATGTTGATCACTGATCTTTCTGATGCTGGTCAGTGGATTGTGTTACTGTAGGACAGAGCCAGGCTAACACTTTCCCTCTGTTTCCAGTCTTAACGCTAAGCTAAGCTAAGCTAACAGCCTCATGTAGCTTCACACTGACTGAACGGACGTAAGAGTGGAGTCGATCTTCTCATCTCGACTGCATTTCTCTTTATGCTGAACTTGCTGAAAACGTACAGAGTTAACAGCTGCCAGCCAAACGAACTGCTGCCAGAGTTAAATCATCACCACACTGAACATCCTGCACGCAGTAGGACAACATGCTGGCTCAGACTGTGTGACTGTAATTTCTCTTCTGTTTCATCGGCAGCAGAGATTTGGCTTTGCTCTGTAACTCCCTCACACTGCTCTCAGTCCCTTTGTATTTGCTTTTCATTTTATTTTTTATTTTTTCCTCCTTGTTTAACATTTGTAGAATCCAAATTGTGACCTGTAGATTTTTCTTCCACGCTCAACATGACACCAGTTTGACCTGGTGTGAGGACGAACCCATCACAACGTAAGTGCAATAATGAAGATGAAAAAGTCATTTTATGAACTATACTGTAATGAAATGTAAATCATGAAAAATATATCCGCATGCCTAAATGTATTGAAGTATTTATTGAAGCTTCATATTTGAAAGAATTTTTAAAACATACAAATGTAAATGTTCTTTATAAGGTTTTCTTTTTGTCACTTTTTGTTTCCTATCATGACATTCCTCTCTGCTTTCTATATCCTAGTTATTATATATATTTTTGTCCTTTCAAAATAAAAAATAAGCACCAAAACATCTGTGACTGTTCTTTTTTCAAATCAGTTCAACCACTCTTATTTAGTCTTCATAATCAGTACGTAAACATTTAATAAAAGAGTTTAGAAAACACTATTATTAGTGTGTTTATATGTTAACTGATTTTCCGAGCCACAGTTACAGTTTGGATGTTAAATACCACTTAGAAACTGTAAACTCTGATACGACATGAACATGGTTTAAAACCTGAAAACTAACCTGGGCCAGGTGAGTCTGGAGGGGAAGGTTTCCGTGGCAACTTAAGTCAGACTTAATTTAAATCTGCTTTCTGAAAAACTAGTTCCTGAACATCAGTCCGGAATTAAGTCTGGTTAAATGTTGCTTTATGAAACATCATCAATCATCAGATGGTGAAAGAACGACACAGCTGCTCGATTTCCGTTTGTTTTTGTTTTACTATAAACTCAAAATTACAATTTGTGTCTTTAAGCATGTGGTATAATCAACATTTAAAAGTCTTATTCAAATGGTTTTTTTTCCCTTTCAAGCTGTAATATTCTCAATTTTCAACGTGATAAAATCACTGCTAAAATCATTCAAGTCTTTCAAATGTACCCGAACCAACTACAAGCCCTTATATAGTGTTCTTCAGGTGTTCCTCTTAACGTCACTCAATTTTTGGCAATAGGAAATCCCACAAAAATAAAAGAGAAAGAAAAAAAGTACTGCTAGTTAGCTACCGTTGATGCATCTTTGTACCAAAGGCAACATCAGCAAAAATTCAAATCTGTACAGAAAAACATTTGGCAAAAGAAAAAAAGATTCTTTGCAAATCCAACCTTCGATCGCCTGCTGTATTTTCCATTTGCGTTGATAAATAGTTCAAAAATATTGCCAGTTTTACCAAAAACAAAACAACCTTGACACCCACGTACCATACGATTAAAAAAGATGAAGTGAAAACAAGATGTAAATAAAGATCTTTGCTTTTGTACAATTTTCATCATAATTAATCTTCGTTATTTAAGTAATAAATTAACAAAAAAAAAAAAAAAAGGATTCAATCATTGCACTTCAAGTCGGAACAGAAACAATAAGGGAAAGAAAACAAGATCATCTGATTCACCCACACACACAAACTCCATTTTTACAAGTGCACTATGAATTTGTTAAAGTAGTATTCTTTAAAAAAAGTATATAGAAAGAAAGACTATTGAATAAAATCCCGCCTCGCTTGTGATCTATCCAAGATAGGACTAAGATTACCTGAAAGTGAGAGTGGAAAGTGTTTATTTACCCTCTGACGCTCCCTTTTTGTATTGCTCATATATTATATAAGAATATAAGACGTACTCTCGTCCTCCTCCGCCTTTTCTGGCAGCCCTACGGTGGATTTCAGTCACAGGAGGAACATCAGTAGCTGTCTCTTCATCACAATCGACCTTCCAGAGTTCAAATAACAAAAAAAAAAGATCAATCTCAGAGTGTAAGAAAAGCTCGAGTCCTTCTCGTCTGACTCTTCTAAGTGTTCATTTGGCTGACGATGAGCATTAGTGGCTGAGAAAAGTGAGGAAGAGAAAAAAGAAGAAGGGGAACAGTCAACCACAGGCTCCAGGTGACGACAGAAAAGTCTCAATAAATGAAGGAGCAAAAAGAAAATTTACACATCCGCGCAAACGCAATGATGTTCAAGACACACACACACAAGAAAAATAAAAAAATTCCAAAAACAGATTCTGTCAGAGCTTCCGTGTCGTCGGAGAATCAAGAATAATCCAGAGTGGAGCGGAGGGAAGGCATGGCCCAAGCAAAGCCCTCTTCACTTGGCTGTTTGTAAACGACGTGGACGTAGAAAAACGTGTGACGTGTTAATGCATAAAGTCGTGTGTAAACAAACTCTTTTACACGTATCTTATACATGTGGGAGAGAATTCAAGTTGTTCTACACGTCGGTGAAAACGTGAGTGCCAACGTGCAGGTGAGTTCTTCTTTAGAGTGGCTCTCTGAGCACTGGCTGCTGTGTTGGTGGTGGTGGTGGTGGTGGTGTGGGTGGAGGTGGTGGTGTTGGTGTGTTTGCCTCTCTAGCTACCCTCCAGGAGCTTGGCCAGCGTGTCCCGCAGCTCGGTCAGCTCGAAGATCTTACTGTCCAGCAGCTCCAGCAGGGAGCGCAGACTCTTGTGAAAGGCTTCTCTCTCCTGCTGGCTGCTCTCCAGGCGCTGCTCCAGGTCGCTCAGCTGGGCCTCCAACGTCTGGTTCCTCGACTCCGTGTCCTGAAACAAGCGAGAAAAAAACCCTATTTTTTAAATACCTGCATTCAGGCTTTTATTCAGACAGTGCTGGGTTAAAATCATCCAAATGTGAGACACACTTTTCTGGATTTGTTTTTTGTTCTCCTGAGACAAAGAAGCTTGTGAAGGGGAAATGAAAACTGTGCTGCTGGTCTTCTCTGGTGTGTGTGTGTGTGTGTGTGTGTGTGTGTGGAGTACAGCTCCACTCACCTGGAGTTTCTGTGTGAGGGAGTCCTTTTGAGACTGAAACTCGTTGGCACACTCCACCTCTGCTTTAAGTCTCTCTAACTCCTGCAAGTATTTACAGAAAGAGTAAATATTAATATGAGCTGCACACGCTGAAGAGCTCACACACGCTGAAGAGCTCACACACGCTGAAGAGCTCACACACACTGAAGAGCTCACACACGCTCACGTGTCTACGTAACACGCTCCTCATACCTCCTCTTTGGCCTTCAAAGCCAGCTCCAGCTCTTCTATCGTTTGGTTAAGTTCTGTCTTTTGAGATTTGATCACCGTCGTTTGTCCGCTCACACACTCCAGCTCCGTCACCTGGAAAACAGAAAGAAATTTTCATCGCTGCAAAGTAAAAAATAAAAAAACAGTCATCAACTATCGATAAATGCGATATGTGATTACCCGTTTGTGTAGCCTCTCAGCTTCCTCCTGATAGGCCGCCAGCTGTTGTTTCCACTGTTTGACGTTGGCCGTGGACTCGAGCAGAGCTGCTGTCAGTTTGGCGTTGTTCCCCTTTAGAGCCGCCAGCTCCGCCTCCCAGTGCTTATTGATGCTGGATGAACTGGAGAGATGTGAAGAGGAGACAAAGGACTCAGCAGGGCTGCATTTATTTTCATTATCGATTCATCTGCCCATTAGTTTCCCAAAGTTTCTCTTTCTAATCCATGATGCAGACTTTTATAACCAGGAAACGTGTTTATAACTCAGCCTGTGATGTAAATTTTTATATTATAGAAAGTTATATTCAAGAAAACCACAGTTTCTGTGAATGAAGAAGAAATGTATGTTATATATCTGACACACACTGAACAGCTGTAACCCACAGTGTGAAAAGCATTTTAAAAAACTTTCACTTCTAAACGTTAACAGCTTTTTTAAAGTGAGTGTTTCTGCTGCAGTGAGATCCCCTGAAGCACAGCCAACACCTCAGAGAGTGTGATCAGCGCAGATCCATCTCCGCTCGCGTTAGTGGTGTATAATTAATAGGGAGCATGCGTGTAGTGTTTTAATGTAATGCCTTAATGTTGTCCAGAGGCCTGGGGACCAGATTAATAATGAATGAATCAATCGACATATTCAGCGTGAGCTGCAGCGCTCTGTGCTGCGCTGTGCCAATTCCATTTTAGATCAGAACTCCATCAGAGAGCCGCTAACGGACAAATTAACACTCTCATTCACACTCCTGAATGTGATCATTTCATAATCTGGATGTGTGAACAATTAAATCGCCATTTAACAGAAGGGAAACTCGAAGAATAAAAAAAAAAGAAACAGAAATGTTTGGTGATGTTTAGCTCTGCTTTTCTGTCGTCGCTCTGACCTCAGGTTTACCTGGCTGTGGTTTACCTGTGTGAGAAGGGCAGTGCATTCTGGGAAGGCTCTGCTCTGGCTTCAGTGTGCTGAGGTGTGTCTGGTGTTACTCTCTCGTCGTCCGTACCGTTGATGCTCTCTGAGGTCAAAGGTGACTGCAGATCACCCGGGGCCGACTCCTGATTTATCACATACGTGAATCAGAAGAAAATATTACTCATGTCACCAACAGTCTGAGCAAAGTGCTTATTCACCTTCCTGCTGAGAACTAGATGAGAAGATGGATACCACTCTCATGTGTGTCTGTTGTACATGGAGCCAGGAAAGAGGTAGCTTAGCTTAGCATAAACAGTGGAGACAGAGGGAAAGTGCTAGCCTGGCTCTGTTCATAGGTGGGTTTTGCCCCCCCGTTTCCAGTTTTCATGCTAAGCTAAGCTAATCAGCTACAGCCTGTAGCTACATCTTTTAAAGTACGGACGTGAAACTGATGCTTATCTGCTCATTTAACTCCCCTCAAGAAAGCAAATAAGCGTCTTTCCGAAAAATTTCTAATTATTAGATTCTGAGACACAACAAATCTTCAGTAATAAAGTGCTGATGACTCCATGCTCTCAAAAATGAACAGGACGTTGAGCTGCAACGAAGCAAAGGATGATCTGAATCAGGAACCTGCTCATCTCTGAGCTGCTCTAGCTTCAGTTCAGTGCTAAAAGCTTTAAAGAGCTGAGTGAACCTCACAGCGCATCTTTAAATGCCACACTTTTTTTTGGAGTGTATTCACTCTGTGACTCCATTTTTCTAAAGACACTCTGTCCCTTTTTCATTCTTCTGTGTATAATGGCTGTCACTCGTGATTGTCAACGGCTCAAACATCCCTAATTGCAGCCGACTGTCGCTTTGTGAGAGCATGAAAGGGAGAAGTGGAGCGGGAGGTTTCGGGAGACGGGGTTCCTCTGGTTGTTAATCTGACATGAGGATGATAGACGAGGTTGCTAAAGACTGATGACGGGGTGGTCCCCGAAAAGAAATATCGGCTTATTACACCAAAACAATAACAATAAGTGATAAGCCTGAACTTTATTGATATGCTAAAAGCTGTCAAATTCATTATTGTGCTCTCACAGTACAGAGAACATTTTAATCCTTAATGTCCCATAGAAAAAAAATACTGCAGGGGAGACACCAGAGGGGGGTGGAGTTCTTATCAGTAACTGCAGGTAAAACTGGGAAAGAGGGGCCGTCGGATCAGAGTCATGAAAATGATTCTTTCCGTTTCTTTTTACCTTCTTTTTACCGGGTTTGTTGACTGACAACACATTCCTTTTTACAGCGCCACCCTGAGGAGAAATCCATGAATAAAATTTCACTAGGTGAGAAATAATTATGTCTTTCTGAGACGCACTGGTCATGTGGGGGGTAGTTACGCTTGGAAAATGTTAAATGTCTCAAGAAAGAAACTTTTTTTTCAGATCACAAGCTCAGAATTAACTTAGGTAATAATTATTTTTAATAAAGATGAATCTGACATTTATTTTCTCTATGAATCAAATTAATATTTGGGTCTTTAAAACTTTAAAACACATTTCCTACAGCCTCAGGTGACGTCCTCAGATATCTTGGCCACCCCTCTTCCTCGAAACCAACCAAAGTTCCCGTCTTTAAAAAAAGAAAAGGCTCCAAGTGTAAAACATCTGTAAGGACTTGTTACCTGAGAGGGAGTGCTGGTGAGCTCCATCTTCTCCTGAGACTTCTCCTTTGCTAATCGTGCTGCCTCCTTAAACTCAGCAAACTTATCTGCAAACTAAAAGCAACAGGAGCAACTGAGCAACCGTACTGGCCTGAATATATATAACATAATATATAAAACAACCCGGATCATAAGACGACTTTCAGGGCTGATTAACTCTATAAACACACTGAATACTCGATAGCATAGCATAGCGACAGTGAGGCTTGGGGCCACACTGTGGGTCTGTTTCCTGCTCTCTCACCTTGACCAGGTGGCTCTCGGACGAGAAGCCGAGGCCGTAGACTGTGTTGGCCCGGCTGTCGGCCCATTGGCCAAACTTCTGTGACGTCTTGGTAAATGTCATGTTGGGAGTGATGGTGCTGTTGATAATGGCCTGTGGAGGACAGAACACACGAGACTGAGCCACAAAGGTAAATATAACAGTAACAGCAGCTGGATGTCTGACATCTACTGGGACTGGGGGGTGTGTGTGTGTCTGTGTGTTCTGTATAGACGTGGGTTTGTATTCCCACTGTTTGGTAAACATGAAGCAGTCATTGAGGACTGACTGTAACGTTATTGATCAGTGTGGGAGGGAGAGAGGCGAGCACAGATGGTTGCGAGCGTTAAAAAAAATTACCTGCTGCTGGTGTTTCTCAACTGTTGTGTAAGATGCCATAAATACAGTTCTAGATATAGAACAACATTAACATACATTTTGAGTCTTGTTTGCAAACTTAAGTCCAGTATTCACTCTTCTTTTACTTCCCTTCACCTTATTTCTAAATACTAAATAAGCACCACACTGAGACTTCTGTTCAGAGGGTATCAGGTGAGGGTGTCAGGTGCGTCACACATGAAAACTTTATACAGGTTTAGCAGATCCACTGGCATGTGACTTTTCATTCCCAAACACATTTAAAAAGAAAAAAAACTTTCAAAAGTTTGCTCACTTCTGGAATTTGATCAGAAAGCAGTGTCTCTGTGTTTGTTTTCTTTCTCTCTGCCGTGAAGACTTATTGTTGTCTGGATGATAATGTCCTCCAGCACCAACCCACCCAAGCTCTGCTATTTCCAGCCGAACACTTGGTGGTTCAACAACAGACGAAGTCACCCAGAGAGGCTCTTACATAACCATGCTAACTCCACCCCTGCACCTCTCTCAAGACTAAAATAATCACTGCCACATAGATATGACAGGCCCGACCGCCCCTTCACTGCCTCGGCACACACAGGCCAGGCTGGGGCAAACGAGTCGAGCAAGCCGACTGTAGATGTGTGATAAACCGACAAATACTAAGGTTTCTGATTGTTTTCTGATTAGTTAAAACTTTATCGATCCCCATGGAGTAAACTCAAGAGGGTATTCTATTTGATAACGATTGAATGACTGACTTAATATTTAAAACTATGGGAACAAAATCATCACTAATGTGATGGTCAAACAGGAAGTTAATTCCCTTTTCACCAAGACAAAACTTATGGTGTAAATGGTATAAAATTGGTACAAGCTGCAGTTACAGCTGAAGAGGAAAACCTTCTCATTAAGGGAGGAAGGAACACACAGACATGAATACACAAACACTGCAGTGAGTGCTATACACACACACACCTTAGATCCATCCAGGCTGATGATCCGATACACATTCCTGGTGCTGTCGAAGAAGTAGGAGACTGTGACAGCATGTTTACTTGTGGGAACCCAGTTCTTCTTGGTGTTTGGGTCGATCTGGAAGACGTGGGCCCGTGTACTGAAGATGGGCTGCTCTCTGCAGAGAGAGAGGGAGAGGAGGGAGCAATGGGAGAGTCAGTGTCTGTGGTCAAGCTGCCTTAAGTATGCAGCGTCTAACCAAAACACCAGCATGTGAGGAAAAACAGGCTCTGGTTAAAGCTAAATAGATGAAACAACAGACAACTACAGTTTGTTTCATGTCTGACAAACATTTTAGAGCTTCAGTCACCACTGCTGCCACTGACAATTCAGCTGAAGTATGTTTGAAACATCCTGTTTTCAAGGACTTAAAGTGTGTTACACTTGAGCAAGAATAATAAAAGACCACCTGCAGAGCTGTGGTTATTATACAGGTGATCCTGTGGCTTTGGTACCTCGTTATCAAACACAAACGGAGGATCAAGATCAGTGTGCACAGTCATTTCTCAGTCTGTGTCCGCTGCAGATGCGAGCACCAAATTCACAACTCTGAGATTTGCGAAGATTTTACACTTCATGCAAAAGTTCAAATTAGTATTAAATTAAATAATTCAATTTAGCGCCCACTTGCATGAATCAGAGGAAGGTGAGAGAGAGAGCACATTCATAATTCACCTTCCTGCTGGGTTGTTGCACCACCAGTGACTGGACGAGGAAAAAAAACAAAAAACACACCCACCAGGAGTTCACACCAACAACAAGTGGCTTTATGTATGAATGTACACATACAATGTTCCAAAACACAATTAAACCACTGCAGACTCATTAAAAGTGACTGATGCTCAAAAGAAAGCCTCATGGAAACAGTCACCATGCTTGTAAAGATTTAGGCGACCTGAACGATATTCACTCAGCTAGAACACGGCTACATCTAAAACCAGGGAGTAACACTGAAGATGATTTGAAAAGAAGAGCTGGAAAAAAAAAAAAGTTATGAAAAAAAGCCTTGAATAAGAAATGCAGCATGTAACCTGGATGGAGGAAAGGCAGAGAAGAGACAGAGACAGAGACGGAGACAGAGATGGGGGCGTCTTCCTTCAAACCTACTGCCTGTGTGGGTGGTTGAGATCAAATCAGTGAGGAATTATGCATTTTTTAAAAGCAGCAAAAGAAAGAGGATTTATGCTAATTCTTTTCTGCTTTTAAAATGACAGCAGCTGAACAATGAAGCAGAGCCCACACAGACATGGACAACCATCATCTCACTGCGAGCGCAGCGGCCGCACTGTTTCAGAGATGATGACAGACAAACCTAAGAGCCTGAGCATCGGTGGGGGTTATCACAAATCACAGCAAAGACGCTCAATAACTCTCTTCGATGCTGGTGCAGCTCCTGAGCAAACTGCGTGACGAAACAAGGATTAGACTGATTAACAAAACACAGCTCCATTGATTGGAGCTAACAAGAGCCTGTGGGTTCAGATCGATACTGTGCACAGAGTTGGTACAATTCCATATTTGTTCGGCTGCAGACCCACTGCCAGTGTTTGGGTGTTATTCATTTCATTCTGGACTCCACCTCCATGCCCGTGGCGCCGGTCACAGGCAGCTCAGAGTTACATGCTCGAATGATTTTGGTTAGAAAAGCGGCAGGGTGTTATATGAGAGGCCTCGTACGTGTGAAGGCCAGACTTGGCGAGCCGGGCGTACCCTGACGCAGAGAGGGTGAAGTGAGGCAACGATGCCAAAGGTGACCTGGAAGCACCTGTGCCAATGTACAGAGAGATCAGCAGGCACGGAGCGGCTTCCAAACATTGCTATGGATGAAAAGCTCCCAGGGTCTTGGATTAAAAGTAAAACAAGCCATAAATGTCTGGTTGCAGTCTGAATTAGTCGATTCATTAATTAGTCAACTGACAGGAAACTAAATCTCAGCTGAGAGGATTTACTGCTTTTCTTTGTCATTTATGACAGAAAACTGAATATATTTGGGTTTTGGACAGTTAGTAGGACTAAACAAGCAAACTGAAGACACCACTGTTGGCTCTGAGAAAGTGTGCCAATGTTTTTATCAGTCTTTCAACACTATATACAAAAAACATGTCCATTAATTGAGAAAATCAGTGGCAGATGAATCGACATTGAAAACGACAGTCATCTGCAGCCCTAAATATTACAGAGCTGAATCTGCAGCATGCATGTATTTGTTTTAATGCTCATTTGCATGTCATTACTCTGTTGTTCATGCACAACAAACACTTCTCCTGGTGTGACATCTGGGCAGACAGACAGATGGTGCTAAATAAGAAGGACCTGATCTCAGTACAGAATTTCTCACAGTACTTGAGTGTACTTGAAGCAGCTAAATGGAACTCAGCCATAATCAGTTTTTACTATTGTACATGAGCTATGAGGTGGGATGTTTACCATATTCACCATCTTAGTTTAGCATATTAGCATGATGACATTTGCTAATTGGGAATGTCATTGGTTCTGCACATATTTGGTCATAAACCAAAGCAGAGCTGCAACTATCAGTTAATCAATATGTTATTTGTCCTGTAAAGTGACAGAAAGTTGTCTCTTCACAGATTTCTCTGGACTAGGGTGACATCTTAGAACTTCTTGTTTTATCCGACCAATGGTCCAAACCCCAGAAATATTCCATTTGCACACTGTGGATCATGGATGTAAAGACAAATTCAAAATGCAAATCCATCCAACAGTTGAAGAGATAATTCAGTCTGGACTGACTCACACTGCCGTCCACAGAGCCAAAAAAAAAAAAAATTAAATAAATAAATAATGCAGATAATGTTGATAAATGTTGATACCTATATCTGACCCAGGTATCAAATGCAAAGTGGATACCCAAAATGCAAAAGCATGTTCCCTTCCAGACCAACGCTGCATCAAGTCACAGATCCTCTTTCACTCACCGGTGTCACTCTGCACCACCATAAACAAAAGGACTCGTGATCCTAGAAGGAATAGCAGCTACAGTCCTGTTACAGTCCTCCTCCTACAATTAGTCAATAAGCTGATAAAGTAAGATAAAAGTTTTTATTATGGCTACTAAATCTACATGTAGCCGGGAACCAAAAACGGGCTTCTATCTCGACGCTGGGCTCATTTAATGTAAACGAGTTCCTAAGATGTCTATCCGCCAGTCTTCCAGGGAAACTAGATTTGATTGCTTGGCTGGGAGCAGAGTGTCCCAGGTCTCCTCCGGGACACGGCGATTGTTCCCTTCTCTGGGAACCTCTCGTCACGTCTCAATGTGTTAATTAAGTCCGCATAACGGGGACTCGGCAGATGTTATTTAAAGATACACTGTTAATCAGAGAGATGGTGGCAATGTGAAGGCGTGTACATGAGATTCACACCAGCTCACACGCTGGCAGCTCAACAGTGGAGACGGTAAGAACATACTGTACAATATATATGTTGATATCCATGTTAAATATGTAGGAGATTTATGTACGTGGTTGAGTAAACTGGTACCAAAAAAGGAGAAGAGATGAAAATAAAGTTTTGGATTTAATGCAGCAGAGTTCATTCTCTCAAGCTCATGTGCACCAACTATATATTCAGTTTGGAAGGGGTCAAGGTGACTCCAAAGGTGGCTGTTCTTGCACTGTGATTTTACGGGAAAGAAGTGCTTACTAATTTTCAAAATAATACGTTCTTGGGGCAGATATGTCAGAAGACAACGCAATAATAAAGACACAGCACTGAGTAGAGCAAAGACGTCCAACTATTATAATGTAAAGAGAAATACAGTATGATCTATGCTGGATTTTTGAGGGTGACAGTGATACTGAGACTTACATCAACTGATAGTAATTCTTTTTTACATTAACACACAAAACAATCTCGATACAGATACCTGTGGCAGAGATACATACTGAGTCTCAATTACCTGTGGTTTTTAAAAGAGGCTGAGGAGGAGGTTGCCCTGACCAAACTGCATTATATATTTCAGGGTGTCATTAGTCCGACAGCGTGGCCTAGATGAAAATCTGCCCTGGTGGTGTGAGTCTCAGCGAGAGTGTGTGGTGATTGTTAGCCCATAATCCCTTTTCACAATGAAACGTACTGTGGCATTCAAGTCTCAATGACAAGTGCTTGGACAGAGGAATCTGACCACAGATGTTATCAAATCAGCAGTTCTCCACTTACAACCAGCAGATATATTCACGAAAACAGAAGGCGCACACACACTCACACACAGACACCAGTGTTTGCATGGCAGCATACAAACACGTGCACTTTCATGTTCAGACTGACTCAAAGTGACATGTTCAAATTGACTGATTGTGATATTTCATCAAACTAAGTTGCAGATATATTTTAAGGCAATAATATGTTTTGCCACTGATCAGTGCATCATCTCAGAATTATGGGTCTCTGACAGTATGTTAATTTGTTTTCAGTATGTATGAAATTATCTGAAATCGTCGTTTTTCAGGTTGAGCTATAAAACAAATAAACAAATAAAAACTGACAGAAATTGATGTCAATAAGTGGATTTGAATTATATCAATATTTACCACATCAGTTTATTGGCTCTACACTGGAGTTGTTAAACTAAAATTACAACTTTATTATGAAATGTCTAATATCTAGATTGGAGGTGGCTGTGATTTTACTGTATGACCCCCTGGTGTATAACGTCATGCAAGCAATTCAGAATTTAATATTTTTTTATAACCCTGATTTTATGCAACTGTTGTTTTTCTAACCTCAAATGCAAATTGTTCTTGTTCACACATTCCTTTTTGTCCTGATAATACATATTAAAACTGCGGCTAATGATTATTTTTGTTACTGATCAATCTTGTTTGGTCTATAAATTAATAATGAATATAATTTATATTGCATTCAATGTGGAATTAAAATGTTTAATTTCACCCCTGAAGAACTAATCATTTCAGGTGCACCTCACACCATATTCATTCGTGTCACCACTATCAAAGACTAAACACCCATCACCTTTAGTGCATGTGAAGGAATATACAGCAGGAACATTCAAAATAATCAGACCACAGCAGGAGAAAACTCCCCGTCTGTCAGAGCACCGACGGCTGCAAACACAGGAAAAATAGCCCTGCATTACTAACTTAGCTGCTGCCTGTGTCGTCATGGAAACAGCCCATGTGACTCCCGGCTGGTCATGAGCCGTGAACATCTTCCAACTCCGTCTCTCCCTGTCCTTCCCACATGCTCACTCGCCCAACCCGATCCCGGTGTCCCTGTCAGTTAACCCACTCGCAGAGGGAGGCAGCAGGGGCTTGGCAAGGCAAAGACCTCCAGTCTAAAACACCCATATGTCATACACGGCGCTCAGAGCTTTCAGAGGCCGACGGGGGAAAAGCATGTGTTCGTACGTTACATGCACCGATGATTTTTAGCTCTTTAGTCTTTGTGTTAAAATTTCTGCCCTGTGCTTTTCTTGCACCACTGATAGAATGTGAAAAGTCAAAAAAAAAAAAATAAAAAAACGTCAAAGAACGCCCTTTGCTTTTTCAGATCACTTCTCCTTCACCCTGTTAGGAAGCAAAAATGAAGGAAGTGAAAGAGAAATTAAAGAAGTTATGGAATGTTTCCGAATGCATTGTGCTTTTCCTTCTTGGTGTGCTTAGGAGAAGGATTAATTCGAAAAGAAAATAATCGGCAGTGTCCCTGATGTAAGTCCAGCTTTGTTGTCCCTCATCTATCTATCTGTATGAGAGATACACATCTGCATTAAGATGCTGTATCTTTAGGGCGTGATTAACTTTTATTTTCATTTTCAACCAATCTGATCATTTTTTTCATCTAGTCAGACAAACATTTAAAAATTGTGCAAAAAAAAAAGACATAACTTTGCAGAACGGAAGTATGACATGTTAAAATGTCCTGTTTGGTTCGACCCAAGGTCCAAAACCTCAAAAACATTCGGTTTATAATGATATATGTCAAAGAAAATGTGCAAATCCTGTCTTTTGAGAGTCTGACATCTGTGAATATTTGGCGTCTTTCAATAATTTTTCTTGAAACTGACTGAAACAATAAACTGATTACAAAAAAAATAGTTGCAGATAATTTTTCTGGTGATCAATTATCTCTAATTACCTTAACAACTTTTTAGCAAATTACTCTGATCCATATTTGACTGTTGTCACGCAATAAAAACAAAAGAGTGTACTGCTCGAAAGAATCTGTTGGCTAACTTGGTCTGAACATTACAGGTCACAGCATAATACTTTTCGCATGGGTAGAAAATATTGCCTGGACACAGTGTTATTGTAAGAGCCAAGTCACAGGAGGACAGCTTGTTTACAATCATCCATTATACAAGGACAGAAGCTCCAGTACTTGTTGGAACAGCCACGTCTGACCGGCTAATTAAGGGGTAAGGACACACATAGGACAGGCTCTCTTTCAGTGTCTGAGGAATTGACTGTTGACTGGATTATAACCACTGGCCTTGAGAATTACAGAGGATGTGCTTTGCATGAGGAGGTAAGCAGTTCACCACCCCACCCCACCAACCACAATATGACAACAAACCAATCACATGCTACTTCATCTGCTTGCATCTGGAGTAAGAACTAGGTCGCTCTTGATCAGGAGAATCACCATATATCTGCAGGTCCGGCCACATGCATTACACCAACCAAGTGCAGATCATTACCGTCTGATGCTGATTTAAAGAGGTTTATCTCTCTCTCTCTCTCTTTCTCTCTGGCAGCACAAAATTAAGACTCTTCTTTTTTTTTTTTAAACTCTCTCTCTCTATATGTGCATATGTCTTACTTCCCAAACACCATTTTAATCCCACTGTACCAAAACACACACTGCTTTGACCTGTTCTCTGTCATCAATTCAAAAACGGTATAAAACAGTAGTTTGCTTCATTACAACCTAATCTTTTGGCTTCTGTAATCTAAAATATCATCAGTGTGTGGAGGCTGTGGGTGGATGTAATGACGGGCAGCTGCAGTTCAGTGCTGTATCTCGGGCAGTTTGTTAGGGGCCAGGCATTTTTATTGGCATCTTCATGTACTGCCAAGGTGACAAGGGATGACAGGGGTGCTTCATGCTGTTAGCCATAGGTGGCTAGCATCGGTGCCCTGCTGACTCCTGCTCAAAGGGCTGCACAGATCTACGAAAAACGAAGTCAGTCAAACCCTGACATGTGGACTGAGAATCACAGCTTGACATTTCACCGCACTGCAGCTTACATACCCCATTTTTGCTGGATTTTGTGGCTGAATCCTGTCGAAAAAATGCTGCTCTCGGTGGTCTCCTGAGGGCGATGTGAGCAGGCTGGAGGCTAGCTTCAGCTTTTTGATCCCCTCTCTCCCCGACTAATAACAAGCCGCTGCGGTTGCTGCTGTGACTTCACGGCCGGCGGAGCCACGGTGCTGTGTTCAGTCCGACATGGCTTGTTGTTGTTGTTGTTGTTGTTGTTATGCCCCTGGGAACATTTTGGTGGGCGTGTTGGCTTGGTCTCATCCGAGCAAACGTGTCGGTGCATGCATGATGACCGGGAACACACGGCAGCTCTCCGGCAAGTGGCAGTAGTCGCTACCCTTAGCTAGCTAAATAAAACTCCTCCGCTATGCCCAGGCGAGGATTAACGACCTAAACTCCGACTGACAGGACCGGCAGTGTGATTCATAGACGAATTAAGCTGTAAAAGATGAAGCCGCCTCTTTATTTATATAATTTAAAGTTAAAATGTCGAAAGAGGCAACCGAGAGATAGCTTTAACGTTATCCATTCGCTGCTAACCTGCCGTCCGTTAACTGCCGCTGATGTGAGCTGTGAAATCTGACCGGATAAAGATGGTTAAAATGTACAGATATTTATCCTCAACCGAAAAGGGGGGAGAGAAAATAAAAAAAAAACCTTTAACATTCAGCCTTCAATCTCAATAAACCGACTGTTCATAAATCCCAGTTTCAGTCGCTGGCTCTTTCTCGCCGTCCGCTGTGCCATCAAATTCCACCACCGCCGGCCGCCCTCCCTCTCCCCCCCCCACGAACAACCGACCAAGACCGTCCAAGATTAGCGAGTTTCACAGCCGCGAAGTAAGTCCTTTAAAGCGGACATCTTCCTTCAAGAGAGGGCTTCATCTCCCCTGCCTCTGGAGAAAATGCAGAAAACAGTCGGTGCATGCTCCGGGGGCTTCGGCATCACATCCTCAGACATCCACAGATTATTTACCGAAGATTCACGGGCAAAATGCGGAGAGGAGGGGAGGGGGGGGGGGGGGGGGGGTGGGGGGGGGGGGGGGGGGGGGGGGGGGGGGGGGGGGGGGGGGGGGGGGGAGGGG